>JAZGTJ010001230.1:0-62097 GCA_036877575.1 Botia almorhae | reverse complement strand
TGGAGTGATCTGGAACACCTGAGAAACATTTGCTTTATTCTCTTTGCTGTCTAGGAGAAACGGCTGAGATGTAAAGGAGATCTCATTTGTTATTTTTTTCTTTCCTATGGGTTGCCGCCATTTAATTAACTGCAAATGCATTTCCTGAAATGCACATGTCGGCATCAGATGGGGTTTGACACAAACAGTAAGTGGAAACAGTAGTTTTGGGCTAAAGGGCAGATTTGTGTTGCCCCGATTTTCTAATTGAGATGAAATTATTCATTGAACGTTTGAAAATTACACCGCCCACTGTTCCTGCACAAACGTCTCAACTACCTAGGGCTTACTGAATTTAACATGTAAATTGCAGAAGAACATAGAAATCTCGCGCCAAGTCCCTAAAGATAGAGATTAAAATCGAACACGCGGCGGCGGTTTCCTCTCCTCTCTGACATTGTTGTGCTGAAAAAGTCTTCTGAAATGAGATGTAGGTAAGGTGAAGATGAGTCCTGTAATGAGATTTTGAAAGGTAAAAACGCCACCTGTCTTTATCTGTTTAACAGATTAACTAAGGATCTCAAACACTTAAAATGTCTTTTCTCCTAAAGCTTGTGAAAATTAGACAGTTTCATGCAGACGAGCACATTAAACATGGTGCATCAGAAAAGGTTTTTCAAGTTAAGTTAAACTCGTGACAAAGGCCAGACTTGTTTGTGTGTAGTTGCTAATGACGTTAGAAAGATCATGTTTTAGCAACAATATGCAGTTTATAAGTTTGAACTGCAGGACCACATTCATACTTTTAGCACAAATCTCACAAAAGATGCCTAGATCACATTTCACCCCAAAATATAATAAGTAAATAAAGAAATACATAAGAAGTCCATGGTGCAAATACCTTGTATGTCAAAATTCTTTGCAAGAAATCAAATGCGGCAATATGCATCTTTCATGCCCACGTGGATATCATGGCGGCCTACTGTAAGCTTTCTACTCAAATCCTGCTACATGATGTTATCAAACAATGTCAGGAAGGACAGTATGAGCAGTCAGAGGAAAACCAGAGGAACAAACCGCAGTCTCTGCGTCATGCCACCACGGGCGGCGTGTCCCCCGGGAGAGAGATGGAGAGCAGCATTAAACCTTATCAAGTTTTCTCATGTAAATATTTCAGAGACTTTGTGTTTTATTCCACTCGGATGCTTGCACCAGTCTGAAAGCCAAATGCTAAATTTTAATATTGATCAATTTTTAATGGTTGATAAATTATAGCCGGCTGGAGCAGCAGGGCTAAAGTAATTGTTAATAGATCAGTGATATCTACAGCAGAGGACACAGATAAAGCATGCGACTGCTGCGGCAATGACACGCTTAAATAATGCAGGAGAGCCTGAGCCTTCAAATAATTGACCTAAAATATGTGGCGGGGTTCGAGTCCGCTGAAGCGTGAGAGTGGATCTCGTCACGTTAGCGTGCTTTAGCGTGCTCGCTCACTGTCCTATTAACTTTAATGCTCTTAGTTCCTGATCTGTAAGATGTCTCCAACATGGCTAAAGCTCACTTAGTACTTTTTCAGATTGACTCAATCTGTATATTAGCAAAAGAAATCTGTGTGCATTCAGATTCCATTAGCGCTCAACACAGTGGCACTGAATTTTGAATGAACTTTCAGGAAAAGCAAGTGCTTAAAGGGACTGTAGTCATTTCTCAAGAACTACTGGATCACTAAGGGATTTTTTATGATCATTAGAAAATGGATTGTGGGGCATTGTGCTCACCCAGCAAGGTAATCATGGTTGTTAAATACTCACATAAATACAATTATACAATTATACACAATACTAAATTATACAATTATACACAATAATAAAAACAGGTATTAGGTAACTAATAACAATAACACAACAATGTAAAGCATTTAAAAATGAAAAACAACTGTGATGTCATCATAACAGTGAATTGTGATTGGTCTTCCTTCTCTCATTTACTTACCGTATTGTAATTGGTCGTTTCTTTCTTGCATCCACAGACCTTCATCACGGTAGATATCACATTTATATAAAAATGAGATTAGTTAGTAAGTCAGAAGGCAATTTTAAATTACTTATCTAAGCTGTTTATATTTTTAAACATTTCCAGAAAACAATAAACTATGTATACAGGTTGTATAAATAATACAAATAGTACAAAAATACTACAGATAAGATTTTACCCAAGTCACATATTTAAATTTAAATATGACATTTACACTGAATAAGGAATGTTTAACTGTACACAAACACACAGCCTACAGAAAACAACGCGTGCAATGCAAGCTCTAAACTCAACTAAAACTTTAACACTATTCTGTTGAAGCCTTGCGAGCACTGACATTTCCTTCAGACAAATCAAATCTACTTATAAAGTGTCACTAGTATGAATAAGGTTTAATAAAGCACACAGTAGTGTGGAACACAGCAGAAGAATGAGAATGAGATGTTGGGGTGAGACTGTGCTGAAGATGCCTGTGTAAAGAGGGTGCTGGGCTGGTTTAATGGTAGCTGTGTCCCCGTGACCTCTGTGTCCACATTCATAAATTTTTCAGTGCATGAAATAGTCAGGCCACCCTGCTTAATGATGTCTGTTTTAGTGAGTCTCTCTCTCTCTCTCTCTCTCTTTCTCTTTTCGCTCTCTTTTGTTTCATTCAAACTATTTTGTGTAGAATGATCATTCGACAAATTATACCCTTGAACAAAAGTAAAATATAAAAACAGAATAGAAAAATGACAGAAAAAGTGTTTAAAAGTTATCAAAATGTCGTACACTTTTCAAATCCAAAGATGTAGTTTTGACGTGGTAAGCAGTAAAACCACACTAGCACAACTAAATATTAAAGGTAAATGTTAAATGAATTGGTTGGGAAAAGTTGTCACATTTAAATATGCTGTATTTTGTATGAATTTACTATTTTGACTATTTGTTAATTACAATACCCATTGGCCTAAACAGTGGTTTAATGTTTTTGTGCTACCTTTATGTAGTTGTTGTTTCAGTGTTTACTTTGGGTTAAAACTCTAAAATAAAATTAAAGATAAAAGTGCTATAAGTGGCAATTGGTCCATTGTGTTACCCCATATGATGAATTTGACTAGAAAAGGTCATGGTGCATTCAGTGACCCGTACATTATTACAGAGCAATACCTCAAAAATGAAATTATCCAGAATGGTATTTGTATCCAGGACTTTATATTATGGGCCTATGCATAAATTAAATATGAGAAATAAAACAACCCTGAGAAACAATTACTGAATTAAAGAGTGTGACAACTATCCCCACCTGCCTTATATGCAGAGCAAAATGTTCACCTGAAACTGCATTGCCCAGATTCCTCATCTTTTATAAAGTTGTACAAATCCCTTACCCCTTACATATGTTTTTTTAATGTTCTAGCTCATTTTATTTTGTTTTTATCTACCCATAAGAGTGAGGTATTCTACACATGCATTAAAAACATGGGCTCCATTTGGGTTTGCTCATTAGTGACATAGAGAAATGGAAACAGAAAGAGAGAGAGCCTTAGGAATGATGAATAATCTGAGTCAGTCATATTTGTGTGTAATAAATTACAGTGCTCACACCCTAACCTGCCTAACATTTTACCCAGGTTGCGCTTCTCTCCACGGCAACCAATTATATCATCATCCTGGCATTTACCTGGACATGATGATTCACGGCCTTGTTCCTTCTCTGGCATAATTCACCAGCAGCCAACCAACAGTCTAAAATAAAATATTCATTATTGGCTAACTTCTGTCCAGTAATTAAGACTTCTCTCGCTGTTGTCCTTTAAATTCTGAGCAGCTGTCTCTATTAAGCACAGGGGAGTATGAGATAGCTGATTATACTGCCATCACCAATGCCTAGCCTGAATTCATTTGGACTCAAACTCTATTTTAAGACCTGCTGTTTGTCATTACAAATGTCATGTAATTTGTTACATGAGGAAATATAATGAAAATAAATTTTGTATGTTAATATTCTGCTCATGCACAGAGAAATATAGATCAAAGGAACTTTGAAAATGATTTTATCAATATTTAGCAGGTTAATATGCTACACTTTTAATGAAAAGGAAAATAACCCATTAAAATCTTTAATAAAAAACATATTTATGATGTCCTGAATCCAAGTACATTGTGCTAATTTATCACTGTGTCATATTTCACATAAAGGATGACACATTAATTGCACAGATTTTATGTGACATTAACACATATAGTTAGATACACAAGTTGGATGGCATCTCAGAAGTCTCTCACTACTGATTGGTTGAACGGAAAAGCGTATTACAAAAGTTTGGAGCTCACACAAACATCCAAATAACTTGGAAAATGTCAGTGGTGTTTTCCTTTGCAAACTCTGACCCTATGCAAGTGAATAAAATAAAACAAAACACGTTTTAATTACAGAGTCCTTTTTCGGCAGCAAACACAAACCAAAGCTGAAATCAGTCATGGTCAATCTTATTCAATCCACAGTCTACTGGGACTAACATAACAAGAGATGAGAATCATCTTGCGAAGAGAAAAACAGCAGACAGGTGAGAGTCTGAGAGCAGAGAGGTGAGTGGCAAACACATGCAGCAGATCTTTGGATAACAAAGAGGTTTGCAGCTTCCTGGGAAGGAAATAATGGGTCTGGCTGGAGACGACTTCACACTCCAGTCTGTTCAAGACGAGAATGACAAATAACTCTGTAATAAATGCTGACCCACATAACATCATTTGGTGACAAGAGAGGCTGCCTGCTGCCGGCAGGCCGACACCCCGTCTTCTTTCTGGGTCATGCGGTCCACACATACGTGTGCAGGCACACATATACATTCACCTGCGCGCACACACACATGCATGAGGGAACTAAGGTTAGTTCCTGGACATGAGTAACGGTTGTAATTCATGGAACTGCATAAAACACTTATTTTTACCACCCAGTTTTACTTTAGTTAATGCAGTGCAGAGTGACTAATGACTTTTTACGCAGACAAAAACTCTTGCATTTAGTCAACAGTAATATAACAAAATATATACATTTGTATTAAGGGTAAATTTATATTAGTATTAATATTAGCTGTCACAATAAACTGCTCTTTTAGGAAAGAATAGATTGTAAACTTAACTATAGGCTGTTTACTTTACTATAGCTACAACATTAGCACAAAAAGTGTGAGCACAGGTGAGCATGTACCTGTATTTTACAATGGCTTCAGTCACAACTTATCCATTCAGAGTCAGAACTATCAGTTTTTGAACAATTTTTCAACTTATTTTAATGTTATGACATAAAGCACACTTTTAAGGTGATATTTGATTTCTACAATGTTATTAATAAACATAAAGTGACAGTCAATATAAATGACAACACAAAGAGTCTTGGCACTGACTCCCTGTCAGAGCAGTTGTACGACAGAGCACATAATGACTGTAGACTACAGCGCGCAGATGTATCCGTGGCGACCCAGGGTGCGACTGTACTGGCAGCTGCCTGGCAACCGGCGGCGCCCCCACATGAGGGAGAGGGGCCGAGCTCATTATGAAGGATGGCTCTTGTGTGCACAGGCCGGGGGGAGACACTTTAAAACATACCATATGCAGTCAGGATAGAACTCATTTATCAGGGTGGAAATACTATTTTTTGCACCTTGGGTCCCTCCTCTACACTCTCTCACCCCCCCTCCTCTACCTCTCGCCTTCTCAACGGGAGATTTGACAGGTTTCAAGAGGCAAAAATTTCATCTCAAGTACAGAGCGGCCTGTTTCAGCGCTCCGTCTCTCTCCCTGTCTCGTCTTCCGCAGTAGTGGGTGACTGCGACAGAAAAACCGTAATGCACCTTCATGTAAATTAAGATGCGAGAAGGATGATAAAGTGACCATAGAGCGTACCTGTTCTAATGAGGTCTTACAACCAGGGATCGGGCCTTTGGTCACAACAAGGATGGATAAAAAATAGGAAAATCATATCAATTGCCAGGAAGATGCATGCAACAGTAGAATCTGGCCAATCCGGCTGCTATTTGTTTTGGCACGTCGGAAATAATGTGCTTTGGAAATCGGCAACAGGCGCGTGGACTCGCATGGGTCATCTGTTATACCTAATGGTCTAATTGTTCTCCTGGCAGACATAAAAAATTAGAGGCACTTTACATCATTTACCAAAATTCCTAATTAATTCAAAAGTATTATGTAGAGCCAAGAGTGTAGAGAAGCGCTCAGTGGGGAAAGATGGCGTCTGAAAAATGTGCTGTTCCCCTTGCGCTCCATTTGTCTGAAGCGCGGGGTGACGCTGGCTTTATACCGAGCAGCAGGCGCTTTAATCAGGGTAAGTGGCAGGCAGTGATTCTCCACAGGATCAGGGACCCCTATATATCATGCCACTCATCCAGTGATACCAGCATACAAACACACGCTGATTGAGGTCCGCTGGGAACAGCTGACTGAACTCACTGCAGAATTACAAAGGAGAATGTACATACAAAGACCTCAGATTCTGTTTGGACAATTAAAAGACATTTAGTTAAATTAATATTTTCTCAGCTTAATATGCAGAGACAACTATAAGTAGTTTGATACCCCCAGAAAGTTGTTTCTTGCTGTTGCACTTTCGAAACACCAACATTAGCTCGACTAATAGCGTGGGTTTGTGGGGGCGGGACTAAACCCACAAAGGTTTGATATTTTTTTATATTGTATTTTAAGCTTAATTTAAGTGTACAAATACTTTTTGGGGAGCTACTGTGGATATACAGTTATTTTTCAACTTATTTTAATGTTTTATCTAAATCACTGTACTAAGCAGTGCTAATTTATTTCTGAAAGTGCCTCTTTTACAGGCAAGTAATGGTTACATTTTTCTCTGTCCTTCCTTTAGTAGCTCTAGGCAATTCCTCTCTCCTCCTGCCTCGTCTCTCTCATCCGACGACCTCGACCTCGACACCTCTGTTACATAATACACACACTGTACGAACGAGGCAGGACTACAGACATAAACTCCTACCGGCGTCTCTTTGAAGCGTGTTCCCCACCTTGGCCTTGTTCAGCTTTTCACTGTTTACAGTTCCCGAACGCGCGGAGGAGGAAAATATAGCGTCTGACCGCCTGGCAACAATGTGTTGATGTTAAAGGCCACTCTCCTGGAAACACACCTCCATCCTAGATTCAAAAAATGTATTTAATGCAATTAATAATTGAAGACGTGAGAGCACATGCTTGTCAAGATGATAGATGCATGCTCCGCCAACAATGCAGGGCTCTGCGGGAGCTACAGGACTCGGCGCGCTGACCTTGAGTGGCGGCGTACAGGAGCCAGGTCTTCTCTCTGCTTGTGCGCGGGCCCCTCATCAGTAACTGCCCTTATCCCAATTAGAGAGCTGTAAAAACATTCAAATTAATGCAGTCTTAACTCCAGGAGCAGGCCCCACTCTCTTAATTAGGGAATAATTATTCACATTTTGATTTCTAGGGGAGTGATCACACAGAAATTATTTCAGGCACAGTAACAATGGCCTGGCACGGAAAAACTCCACTCCAGAAAACAGGATTAGCATAAGGAAGTAATTAACTCTTAATCACAGCGGAAGCACCATCACTATTAATGTTTGATGGCTCCTGCCAATCAGGAAAAAACGGTGGACGGTGGACCACAGCGAACAACCAAAGAAGGAAGATTTCCAATCTGGACTAATGTGGAGTCAGGCCTGCATGTGGGACACTTTCTACGCACGAAGAAGTATTTCTTTCTGTCTTCTGTGCAATCATGCTATTGACAGTCGTGTTTGATGACTTTAAAGTTTAAAATACATTTTGGGAAATGAAAAAGAACTGATCTGCATTAAAACAATTCAACATCTTCAACGTAAAATGAAAAATTTCACTGAAAATTCAATGAAAAAAAACATTTGTGGCATAATGTTAGGTACCACATTACATACAGATATTTCTATATGAATTAACTTGTTTAACGTTACGTTTAAAATTAATGAGTGGAGTTTCTCTATATGCATTTTTATATGCCTGTGTTAATTAACGTTGGGTCACCTGGTGTACCTAAAACACTTGGTTCTTATCTGCTGTAAGTCCACCTCTAATGTTTTTATTGTATGGCTCTTTAAGACTATTTGTTTTGAGGCACATGTCCGCTGTTTTTCAAAAGGCTCTCAAGAAAATGACCCCTGAAGAGAGATACAGCTCTCTCTCTCCACAAACACACACACGTACCCGCACGCACACATGTACGGGCATGTGCACGCACACACATGCTTATCTACATCTACATTTATTCGCAGCTAGTTGTAAACACTTAAACCTAACCATAACTCACACTCTAACCCCAACAATAACAGAAAACATTCTGCATTTTCACAATAACATTTTTTACAATTTTTATAGCAAACAAGTATGTTCCCAAAATAAAGTTTTGCTCAGATTTGTCAGGTTTCCTGACTTTTGGTTACAGATTTGTCCTCAATATATGGTTAAGTACCTTCCCCTCCCCACACACATGCACACACATACACTAAGTTATACCCAGCAGCTGGGCTTTGAACTTTTAACCCTGACACTTTCAGGGTCAACAAATTATCGCTGTGTTGCACTGACCCTCTGGAACATAACTTTCTGCTGGTCGAATGTTGATACAAGAGTGGAGCTTTAATAAGTCGATGTCATCCGGCTGGAGAGAAGCGTGTCATTTTATCTGAGATGAGCTAATGCAGAAATAATATTGACATTTTATGGCAAATCAAAATAATCACGGCTCACAGAACAGTCAGAACGCATGAGAATAAGACACGTCATCCCAAAGTGCTCATGACATTCAAAGACAATCCTGCCTGTAAAGAGCTGTTAAGAAACACAGGGACATGATTTGGTTCACATCCAGCAAGATTTAAATTACAGATTACAGATGGAGACTAGCTGTCTGATGGATGTTTCACAAAAACATCTGCTTAGCTGTGAAATGATATAAAAGGTTGACTGAACTGAAAAGCGCTAGTAAGAGATCTCTAAAAGGGTGAAACAAGCATTCTGCTTTAGTTATTTATTAAGCTATGGTTATTGGCCTTGATAAGAAATATAAGAAATTAATAATACCCACCTCAATGTGAAAGAAATTAGTAAAAATCTGTAACTATATACTCAATATATATCGCTGTATATGCACTGTGCAAAAACCATCCAGTGATAATCAGATTATATATATACATTGTGCTTTACAGGGATAATGCAGGTAGAATGTTTTTCATGGTCACTGATTTCAGCATGACATATCACTGTAAACAATGACATCATATTGCAAGTAACACATTGGGACTCACCTTGTGAGATACTCTTTTAGACTTTAGACAAAACAAAGTAACATGTTACTGAGAGTGATTTTTCTGTTCTACGTTATGTGATTTGACACTATCCACAAGCAAGGATATAATATTGGCGTATATAAGGAAGCAGTTTTGGCCTGCTGGTTTGGGTCAGACTTGTAACCAGAAGGTTGCTGGTTCGATACCCAATGCCAGCAGGAAACAACTAAGGTGTCCTTGAGCAAGGCACCTTACCCCTGATTGCTCCCTAGGCATTGCAGTGTTGCACACTGCTCTGGGTGTGTGTTGATGGTTTGCACTGTCTGTGTTTACAGCTCACTACCCCAATGTGTGTGCACTGACTGGATGGGTTAAATGCAAAGGACAAATTTCGAGTATGGGTCACCATACTTAAAACATGCATGAAGTAAGTGTCAAAGATCGCAGACATTGTAAGTGACCTGGATTAATAAATACATTTAATTTGTTGTCTGATTTTAAAAGCTAAAGCCAGTTGTGCAGCCCACCAATCATTTCACAGCATTTAGCAGTATAAACTCCCACTACAGCCAACAATACATGGTTAAAACCATTGTACCATATGCATAAATGCCCCATTACTAAAAATGAACCATTCTTTGCCTCTTTCTTTTTTAAAGAGTGGAAAATGAAAAGCTCATCCATGTCATTAGAAGAACATTCATTATTAATAACTGTAGAATTGGTCCTTTCACTAACATAATAGTCAATCTGTCATAACTGGATATTTGACTATTCTGTGACATTTTTATTTTATATTATTATTTATTTATGTATTTTTAGTACAAGACAGATGCTTTATTCTAAAGGCATTAAAAGCATTACAGTAATTCACTTTGTATTCTGAGTGGATTTTTATGAATCCTTCTAAAGGAGCTTATTAGAAAATGATTAAATGTACATCCATACACGCTGTAGAGTTCATTTCAGAAAAATGTGCCACTTTGTCAAAAAATTACAATCAGGGCAATGAATATGGCATATCAAGGCAGATAAATTGCCTCGCGCTTCTCTCTAATAGGGGAACAGTACGGTGTAAAATGTAAAAATCAATTAATGTACTTGGTCTGGCCATAAATTAAGGGAAGACTATTGTCAGATGTCTTTATCATAGAAAGCACAGGGGCAAGAAGTGCGCTTTAAATTAGGCCTGTAGTTCTGTCATGATTTTGCATCTGGCTGCAGACAGACCCCGCAGGGGCTGTGGTTATGGCTATTCTCATCCTCTGCACCTCACCTAGTTAAACGGCCAGGCACATTCGCCATGATGAAAGACGCATGGACATTGTTTTCCACGCGAGCCACTGCCTGGTTCACTTGTTTCGCTATGTAAATCAAAATAAATCATTCCCTTTCTGTGGTGTTAAAGTAAATTAATCCTCTGAGGCCTTAATGTTCTGCTGAGATTGACTTTCTTGTTTTTATGTTTGAGGTCCCAGAGACCCCAATGATGTATATGTGAAAATAGGAAGAATAATTTAGAATTATCTATATCTATCTATCTATCTGTCTGTCTATTTTACCTTTAAAATTTTACCTTAAAATTCTTTAAATACGTTCCTCTGACCTCATCAACATCACATGGGAACCACACAGCAACATGATGATTCTGGGGTGTGGAGTCTAAAAGAGAGAAGAGGAGGATACGTTATTACAGTTCATCATATCAAAGGTGCTGTTTGTTCTCTAATGGAGACTCACTAAGTAGCAGAGAACCTCACAGCAGGAGAACAGGTCATGTGACCTGTCTCTCTACACCCAAAACGTTTATAGTTACATTTAACATATTTACCTTAAAACACTTGACTACATGAGTAACCTATCCTTCACTCTATATTTTATTGTTGTTTAAAATATATGTAAAAAAATAAAAATGCAGCTATCCGCTTCACTGTTTATTTTTCCAAGTTTCACTGCATTAAAAATTGTTTAAAAAAACAATGAATATAAGATAATAAACATGAATCAGATTAATGTTTAAACTGTGTGTGTGTTCGGTCTACACAGAAGAAACCTTCTGAGCGTTACCTTCTGCCCTTTATGCTCCTCCTGTGTGTGACGTCCTGCAAACGCACACAAACACAGGGAATGAGCGAAGAAAGCAAAAAAGGAAATCTGCATAAAGAAAAGAATGAGTGACAGAAAGGGTCATAATCTTTCTGTTTAATGACAGAGCCCCTTACACACTCCGGATTGTTTAAATACGACTCGCCAGTTTCAACAATCATCATATCTCTCACTTTCACCCTTCATACCCAGCAGCCAGTGAGCTGACACATAATTACACACTTACTGATAGTAGAACCGCGCCGATAATTAAAACTGCCACTGGAGGATTACTACTGCTAGTCTACAGCTGTGATGCTGTCAAGAGGTGGAACTCGCAGTCATTCCTGATGCCGCTTCAGTGTCGTTGAAACGTTATATTAGTCGTACGTTGGGCTTTCTTGCGGACTGGCAGGGCCGGTAATGGAAAGGTCTCGGCCGAGCGTTTGCGGTGTTTCACGCAAATGAGGAAAATCTATTAACAATTCTACACGTGACACACAAACAGCGTCACCGGAGGGGTTAAACAACAGCAGCGTGGTCGGCTGTCCGCCGATCAATCCCGTGCTATTACCTTAACACTCACAGATTTGATTTGGCAGGGTGTCGCTATCCAAAAGGCGATTTTAGCACCATTAGACCAAGGGCCACACACATCTGAGTGGAACAAAAGGGTGGGATGCGGTGCATATGCACACACCTTTTAAACACCGGCTACCACCTGCATCCTCGCCATCTGCTCCATTTCAGAGATGTCAGAGAGCACCTGATAATAACGCCGTAAATAAATATACTGCAGATAAAATTCACATCAGGCATATGAAGTTCCTCCCTCGGCCTTAAACCTGCAAACAAAGAAAACGCGATAGGCAATGAGATACAGGGGTTGCACTTTTAAAAAGCCTCAAGTGCATTATTGTTTAATGAATCAGTTTAACAAGGACAGACATTTCAGGAAAACTTTCTTTCATCAAACAAGTTCATTAAATGCATTTATTCTGCTAGAAGATATAGTGCAGAGGTGTCAAACAAACAGCCTGTGGGAGCAGTCCTATCCAGCCCACAGGATGGTTTGGGAGGGTGGAAGCATTTCTGTAGGGGCAGTGTTACGATATACACAGTAGCTGGTAAACAGATGTTTCATGTCAAACTTTTAGCATTTTAGCACAGCTGGAAATCTGCATTGACCAATCAGCATCCTGGACCAGAACTAACCACCTTACAATTTACAACAGAATCTACAATATAATTTTGGAATTGTCACACACTGTGGGTTTCTGGCATTTTCCACAAAACACTTGGATGCATTTTCTTTTTTTCTCCCACCCTCAACCCCTCCAACTGTATCCAATATTGGGAAAGAGGGAGAGAAAGACTCTTCAGTCTTGTAACGGAATGGAACAAGCAGCCAACTGTGCGAGCGTAATATCTTGTTTTATCCAAGTCTTTGTTCTGATTTCATAATTGCCTCCTGCAGTAAGGGCCTCCCTGAGGATCGCCTGATCGATAAAACGACAACCAAAAAAAGTATTACAGAAAGCACCTTCATGTTTTATCAAAATCCTCACTCCAACGTAATGGGGAAAAATTGACTGCAAATAGCCGCCTGGAAAGACACGCATTCAAAATTCACCCTCAGTGTGAGTTACCTCGATTTCAGTTGTTTTAAAACTGCAAGAACCAATTATATGCAAATCAATTATCACGGGGCATAAAGGAGGTTTGCCACGTGAGGCTTGTTTCATCTTTGGTACAACATGAAAACCACACAAATGAGAATGTTAGCCGGGAACAGGGTGCCATTTTAACAGGCTACTGATCTCATGGTTTTTGCCCGGTGGGTGAGGGCAGGACAGAGGTTGTGGTGGGAAGGTTGAGGAATCTGTGGGTGAACATCTGAAGAGCTGATGTTAAAGAGAAACAGCCACCTGACCAGACACCTCTCTCCATGTGCCCTCTTTAATCCTCCTATGAGCATCTTGTCCCACTGTAAAAAAAATAATTGTTGCTGTCTCTCTATTTTAATCTCATTCCCATCTGCGAACACAGTCACATAACAAATCAGCATCAGATATGCAATATGGTTCTGCTGACCCGGCCCAAAAAATGAGGAGGAGTTTGAACGGTTCACCAACAAACTGAGATGGTAATGCATGTCCCCACATAGCCCTTAATTTATATTCATCCACAACAGCAACACTTAACAGGAAACAACTCAATTCTAACCCTGTGATTCCGGCTTCGCACTTCAGTTGAGGGCAATTTTCTCGCTAAAAATAAAAAGACAAATCAGGCTAGAATATGTAAAAGGTTATTCTATGGAAGAACCCTGCAAGCTAAAGACTGGTAGGTACAGAGCTGTGTTTAATTCATGTCATGTCTTGGAGGTAAGTGTCACTTACACACAAATAACATGGGCTGTGACACTACGGAGCTTCATATTGAAGTTTTCCCTGAGGACGACCTCCATCTAATGACTCTTTAATATCTCTGAACGAGCTGTAGGCTACAAAGAGCGGAAACCCGCACACTTCCAAGAAATGGGCCCACGGAGACAAATTTTTACTGTTTTTAGAGAAGGTAGAGAAGGTAATTGTATAGCTGGTACAATTTCTGAATTTGTAAATATAGTAAACATTATTTCTTCACTCTGAATGTACACAAGGGCTCTGCTCCAAAATGTAGTGAGTGAATTGTCTTTCTGTCTACTGCCTACATAGGCAGCTGCCTTCTAAGTGAAATGCAATCTCACAATTGGCTCAACCAGTAAAACACTATTATAGGTAGCAATCATACAAGTATGTCATACAAGTAGTGGTGCTCAATGGTTCATTTCAGATGAGCTTTTCATTGGCATTTTACTCTATAAAAAAAACAAAATTCACAACACACAAACAATGGCTAAATGAGACTAGACTGATTAGCGGGTTTTTTTTTGGTTATCAACATTTTTCTCAAATCGTCTATCTTCCTGAACAGTTGTTTTTAACTAAGCTTGTATGCAATGCATTGTGGGATTGCCCTGCCATAAGCCCCATGTTTGAAACACTTGTCTATGATGCTTGAAAGTGCTGCCTACATAGGTAGTTCACTGGGTTTCCAGAACACAGCATACAGAAGGTATTGATTTTTAATTGTTTTCACAGGACTTTTCACTGCAATTTTCAGTTGAATTTTTGTAACACTTTTTAAAAAAAAATCCTGAGGATTACGTTAATTTCTCACTATCTTTTCTCAGCATCGTTTATCCATGCCCGACTCATCTAGTAATGTCACTCAGCACACCCCTGCGGCAAATCCCAGCATGCCCCTTTTTTTCTCTGTCTCGAGTCAGGTGTGCCCGCTGTCCATTCGACGTGCCGTCCAAAGCAGCGACACGTCCCAACCACGCCGTCGTCGCGGACTCGGCAAGGCCGGGGTCATGCTGAGTAATGATGATAAAGTAAACAGCATGGCTGCTAAACGTGTCTTGGCTCAGAGTCCCGTCCTCATTAGAGTACCTCAGCAAGGACCCCGCGAGTGCCCAGTGAGGGCCCGCAGGCTTTTCACTCCCGGGTTAGCGCCTCATTTTCCATTGACGGCTCTTTAGGGCGGGCGCTGATGGCTCCTGGAGGTGCGCGGCATGGACAGGTGTCCGCTGCGGAGAGCGTTTCGCTGCAGCTGGTACCATCTGGCGCGAGCTTGTGCCATTCAACGAGCTGGCACCAGAACCCCTCATCCCATCGTCCACGGAGAAGGCATGTCAAGGGCAGGCATGGTACAAGCTTACTCACAGGGCAGTGCGGACCCCCCTCGGGAGGGCCTACAGCCTGGGGTAAAGGCTAATTTAGCTTCCACACCCACTAACCACACCACCTCCACAGGACTGGCAACAATAAGGCCTGAGAATGCCAAATGTGGGCAGAGTCTCTCATTGTGCTTGTGTGTGTGTGTTTTGTGTTTGAAAAGACAGAGAGCAAACTGTGGTACCTATTCATTAAGGACTGGGCGGCATTCTCTTGTGTTCTTGTGATAGCAAAACAAATAAAAGTGCTTAATTACCTCTACCTTGAACTACATGTTAAACTCATGTATCTCCCTGTGGTGGTGTCCTTTTTAGATTTTCATGATGTATTTACAATCGGGTTTCTCACAGACTATGTTTACATTCACAGATTTTTGTGAATGTGAAGAGAATTTAATCTGAGTTTAGATTCTTAATATTATGTTTGGATGTAGTCTCATCCAACAAATTCACTGAATCTGATTGCATACTGCACACACACAAAAAACACACAAATAGAAGCTGTGTAAAGCCATTTAGACTGGCAGCAAAGTTAAAGATTAATCATGTCAACTTTAAAAGTCACTCAAACGTAACACTTAGCAGCAAGTTAACCAGAGTTATATCTGTGAAATAATGTGTCATATCTGTGAAATAATGTGTCATTATTATTTCTGAATGGACAGAAATTAAGATCACAAAGTCCATACAGATATTCAGCTATTTCTTTCTGTTTTGCCAAGTGAGTTATTTACATAAAGGCATTTCATTCAGATTGCAGTATCTCTCAGAATATTAGATTATACCTAAACAGCTGTTGTGCTCAAAACACTGAGGACGCACATTAATAGCATGTAGTATTAATATTATTATCTGACCAAGCAATAACTAAAAGCCTAAAAAAATCTGGACATTTTTAACAATCCTAGAACTTTCAAAATAACATTTTAATGTTTTTGTTACTTAATGGAAACTTTACAGAAACAATCTCACAACCTAAAATTACTAGCTGGCATTAGCCATCAGTGACCAAAGCCTCAATTTTACATACTTGTGCTGCAATAGTTTCAAACCTCTCTGACTGACACAGCAGCAGATTTAGTAAGAAACATTTCTTATGACTGTTAAATGCTCTTTAAATTAAGCTTTGAGAGATGAGTTTCATAGAGAATGCTTCTGTTAAGACTTCGGACATTTGTAAAGGCAGCTTTAGTCAATTAGTGACATTGGCGCTAGTTTATATAGGAGCAGTGGTCTCCTTTAAACAGAGGGCTTGTCTCTTAGAATGAAACTGGATTATCAACTTGAACAGAATCATCATTTTCCACAGTTATGCAGCATGCAATAAACAGATGTAAACAGTCATACGTAAAAATAAATGACAGCCATAAACGTTAATCCTGAAAAATCAATAAGGTATAACAGCAATCAAATAGGCAGTCTTAGAGAAATCGATCAGCGTTTGTAGTAAGTGGTAATGTGTTTTCCTGAGAGAAAAGCAGCTAATCACAGCAGAGAAGACTGGAGTTGTTTCAGCACTGCAACACTCCTGCAATGCATCATGGGAAAGGCCTATATGAATTTATGGTAATAAAGTAATCATTTTATATGAATGAAAGGACACCATGTTGTGCAGTTATATAATGCCTTGGTTCTCTACAGACAACCTTTAAAGACCTCTGAAGGCCTCACCCAGAATCTCTGCTCACTCAACAAAAAAATCCCAGTAATACCTGTAAAACTTTTGTTAGTAGCATTAAATATGAACAAGTTTATTTAATTTAGGTAAAATTATTACCTTCTATTTCAGGTAGGCTGTTTCAAGCACCCTGGAGATGTTTCCACAGTTTACACTCTCTGAGTGTTTTGTATGTTTTGCCAGACAGACTTAGTGTTGGTGACATCACATCTCTGTGTGAATCACACCCCCTGTTATAGGATTCCTTTGTATATACAAACATCTCACTTGATTATTGCAGTTAATGGCAAAGAATGTTTGGAATCTATAGTGATAGATTTTTATGTTAATAAGTAAATGAATTGGAAATTAAATGAAAAGATCTAAATAAAAAAAAATGTATATCTTTTAAATAAACATTAACAAATATATATTTTAAACATCAACAATAACATGTCTAAACTTTTACACAATTATTAAGTAAATACATTTTCACTTATTGTAATTATATTTCTGTTTTGATATTTTCCTGCAAACAAATCAAATTTGTGCTGTTGGAAACCAGAGATGGGGGAAAAAGCACAGAAACACAACAGTGTGGTTTTATGTGGTCCAGCTCAAATTTGACCAGAGTAACAAGGAACGGACCCCTACAAGGTCACCGCTGAGCTCTCACGTACCCTGTGAAGTGTGAGGTCAGACGACAAAGCATTATTGGAGGGCATCCTCAATGATGCGTCACAAAATGCCGCTCACAGAAGGCTGTCAGCTCTCTCCACTGTCTCGTGCCCATGTCTGTCTTTATCAATTTTCATTTTAAAGCGGGAGATATATTTGTCGGTTGGCTCTTGACCCTTGACCTGGGTCGCTGATGATGTTTCTAGCAGGAGGTCTGGTCTGCCTTATCACAAATTCTCCTTACAGACATTCGTCCACATCAAGGCCATTCTGACAGGCAAAAGCCAGACACTGCTTTAAATTTCATAAGCACTGGACACATGGTTTACAGAAAAAGAAAGATAAGAGACGAACTGTTCACATGCCTGTCTGCTCACTCACTCTCTTTCTCTCTCTCTGCTGTCATTCATTATGAACAGATTTCTGTGAGCCTTCACTAAGTTGGTAATTTGATAAATGAGGCAGCCGTGCTCTCATGGTTATCGCTTTAACAATCAAACAAGCTGGTTATTGTATTTCAAAACAGTGAAAAGACCTTCAACCCTACGCGGTCCAGGAAATGTTTAGTGCCGTCAGCGTTACCGCAGAAAATCTCCACCTGAACAAGAACTGTTTCTGATTACAGAGAAAGTGGAATGTCTAAACCTAACACTAAGAAAGAAAGCTGACATGTACCATATGCTTTTGTTCAAAAACAAATCATTAAAAAAACATAACTAAACAAACACATACTGTATATACTTAAGACGTATTGTATAAGGCCCTGTGCTGACCATTTTCTAGTTTTGCATATTCTGAGAGTTTGTGAATAAATTGCCAATAATTTACAGATAATTTATTGAATTAGATTATTTTCTCTTTGTGCTGCTGTTAAACTGAAATGGAAACAAACTTAATGACAAGATTTTAAAACATAAGAAAAATACATCAAATTATAAAAAGTTAAGTTTCACAAAGTAGGTTTAATATGCCATAAATGTTATGTAACAATCTTAAGAATTTTAACACTATCATTTATTTACATCAGTCAATGCCAGCTCTGTATATTCACATACATATTAATGGCTCTTTCATGTAAATACAGTAAGGCAGTCATGCCCACTGACAGCTGAGCAAACACAGAAACTCTCCACAGGCTTCACCATACCGCCTGTCTCATTGTGAGATTTAGGAGATTTTAAGAACAGTTAATGTTGTTGGCAGAGCACTGTCAAGTTCTGCCATGTTGTGCGACACACTCTTGAACATACAGTGCATTTATAATTCAGGCTGCCTTGTGTCTCTCTCGCTTGTATGTTCAGAGAGAGCGAGAGAGACGGATAATAACGTCTGGCTACACATTTTAATCAGCTCGCCCAATCAAAGAGATAATTGGATTGCATTGCCTGATTGCAAGACTCGCTGAAATTGGATCGCAAATAAATTGCCTCAAACTTGTGGAAAAAAGAGAGGATTGGAAAACAAAGAGGCTTCTCCATAAACAATGGGGTCTCACATACACAAACATCTATTACCACATCTAACCAATCTCCTCTTCCAAAGCCAACTATTAGGTTGCACTTTTCTGTCTTGGCCGAAGCATTCACCTGACACAGATCCAACCCTGCTCAGTAGACAATTATAGGATCTGTGCTGAGCCAGTAATGACCTAGTAACCTCTCCTGTGCCGTCCACCACCACCAACCCCCCCACAAGCACTTGGCTCTCTAGGGACCGCCCCTGTCACACAGTTATCAATGACTTCCTCTCCAGTGCAGAAAATAAGCAAGAACGTATGGACTGTGCATCAACTGGAGACTCTCCACCACTGCAGGCTAAGAGAGAGTCACTACAGATTTATATGTTTATACCACATTAAAGTCAACCCACCAGGCTAGACGACAGTGTTGTTCGGTAATAAAGAGAGTGTGGGTGTGTGTGTACGCGTGTGCACGATTCGGAGGCATCCGAAATCCATCAACCTGTACCAAACAATAACAGCCGCAGCTCGGCCCCTCTGTCATCAAAGCTAATAAACTCGGCAGAGCTCATTAGGGCGAACAAGACACACATTACAACAGCATTATGTTCTGGGCAATGCACTATATTAATTTCACCACCATAATGTGTGTTTTATTGCATCCAATAAGCATTTTTAATAAGCAAAGTGATAAGTGCTTCCCTTGTAAAACATCGCCAATTAGAGCTCCGTCTCCAAATGCTCTCGTTCGACAAAGTTAGCGTGCGCTGCTAATGACCGCCCGCGCAACAACTTCGAGAAACAAAAGAAACTTGACTGGAGTAAATAGGCACAAATATACAGCCCTGCTCCGAAGAGAACAAAGGGGCCCAGTGGCAAACTGCACTGGGTGAAATTGCATCTTACATCATGGAGAGCGAGTGAGCGAGTGGGCTTCTCATGCAGACGGAAAAACGAAAATAATACTATCATAATGTTGCAGTCGCCATTCAGACGAAAAGACAAAAAGGATGCGATGTGAAAATCGCACGGTTTCTTTTTTCCTGACAATTTTGAGATGGTGTAGGAGGCCTAATTGTGTAATTGGGTGTCTCAGCTGGCTGGTGCCTTCCCCATGGCTGCCTGCGAAGACGGGCGGTGCGGCATCACTTTAATTAGCCGAGGCAGACAAAGGGCTGATCTCTAAACACAAATAAACGCTGTACACCTAAGAAGCATCAGAGAAGGGCCTTTTGTTCTAAAACTTTGCTTTTTTTATCTTTCAAATGACTTAGTCTACTGTGGGTTGTTATTCCTACAACTGCATGACAGCTTATTTTAATAGATGTTATGATGTCGCGGGGCAAAGCGCGTAGTCTAGCCCGGCCTACCGCTAATGAGATGGTGAAATGGTTCTCCTACTGTTATCCTAGCAGCGCTGGCGGAAAGAGGGGCTCATCTTTAATCTCAGCTGTCCTGTCCTCTGGGTCCAATGTTAAGGCATCTCCAAAATCATAACATACTAATTAATTTTATTTTTCAGGAGGGTTTCAATAAGCATGCCTGCCGCAGTACTTTGTGTGACTTACAAACACTGTTTGCTTTCAGAGAAGGGCAGCTAATTGCTTCCCGGCTTGACATCATTATATGGCTATGCAAGGGGATGTAGGCTGTTTAATTAAGGTTGGATGCGAGTTCATTATTAGATTCACACAGAGTTTGTGTGCACAGGCTTCTTTCCTGCAAAGCCCCCACTGTAATTTAATACAAAGGGCCTTTTGATTTGCAGTTTTATTTTATTTTTACAATATACAAGCCCCCTCCGCCACCCACCCCCTTCGTGAAATACCACACAAGCCTTGCACTGACTGTATGCTACACTTGGCCTTTCGTTTATGTTGGTTTTTATTTTTTTTTAAGAATGACGCATTTAAATACGCAGCATTATTTGTAAGCAGCACATCTTTTCTTAGTTTTAAGCCTGACCAATGAAACGTCTGCCTCTCGTAACGGAAGGCAGGGGGTGTTGTAAGTGACAAAAGATATTTATCAGTAACTCCGAAATGCAAAATGATCACTCTAATTGAAAAGTACATGGTTAACTAATGCTAATCGTCTTTAGATTAAGTCACTGCCTTACTGCGCTGGCTGTTAACCTTACAACACATTTCTGAGCTCATCTAGTTTTTCACTGAGACAGCCGGGCATGGCGTCATTTGTCTCAATTACTAATTGTTAGATTAATTTGATGCTACCTTTCCGCAAAATGCTTCTCTTTAGACACGTGCACTGTGACAATGCAATTAGGTCAATGGAGGGCTAATCCAATTTCACGTTAACGTCAGATACATAAGTGAAGACGTTAATATTTATTTATTCCTAATTGTGCACGACTGTCCAGGCAGCGTCTGTGGCACTAGCAGGGGTTATCCATTCTGTGTTAGGAAGCCATTTTCTCTCTGTCAGAAAAAATAAACTCCCTTATTAACAACTTACTTTGAATAATATCCTGAGCGTGCGACTCTCTGCGGCGCGCTGACGCGGAGTGAGTAATCGCCTACAAGAGTGGCCCTGCTTTTTACATTCAATGCGTCGCCTTGATCTAATGCGCCACGGTACATCACAGCGCAATCAGCGTAATCTAGCGTCTCTGTTTTGTACTTGCGAGAATATGCGCTGTGGCTAGAGGCACTGGTGTGATTCAAACAATTTATAATGAACATGACACGGTGAGGTTAACAACTGCCTGGCAAAGATATTCACAAAGAAACATACAAAATGAATATCGCTCAGAGCTGCAAATGTGAGTTGGTGGAGAGATGCATTCATGATGAAACAAAGCAAAAGTCATTAGAATATATATCGTAATACCTCAAAAGCAACAAGGCATCTTCAAAGGTTGTTCGAATATAATTGATACTTTTGGCTTCAGTGTCCTGAAGTCATTCGCATCAACAAGCTGCTTAAAAAAAGAAACTAGTTCTTAATTTGTTCCAGGACTGATTCATTTGCAAAATGCATAGCCCTTTAAAATAAACTACAAGAAGACACAAACACCCCAAGCTTGCAGTTTTGACCCTATTTGCCTTTCACACACTCTTTTTTGTGCATGCTAATTTGGTATAATTATTCCAACGGTTTAACATTTGTGAGAATACAGTCTGTGCATGGGCCTGAGGGTGCTTGCACATGCATGTGTGCGCAAACGTACAATATGTATGATGTGATGCAGTATGGTGTATAAATAGGCACTATGTGCTGGTCTTAATGACGGTGCAATAGCTCGCTGTTGCCCTAAGGGCCAGTGCGCTTAGGAGTCTGTGTTAGCTTCGCTGGACTTGGCCTGCGTGTGTATGCGCTTACCGAGTCCACGCTCCAAGCTTCATATGACCTTGTACCAGGTCCCACAAATAGTTTCTGAAGCTCACTGCTCTAGGGAGAAATTGATATGTTTACACAAGGCGAAATTATTTATACGGCATTACACACTGCAGGTATGGACCAATCCTGGCAAAAAAAAGTACAACATTTATTGCCATAGAAGCATTTAACAGTTTTTAGTTATGCAATACATTATTGCTAATAAACAAAGTTCACTGAGTACTGTGCTTGGCCGCATATCTGCCAGCTACTAAGTTCAAAAGTCACTAAAAACGAGAAAAAGAAATTTGTTCAGACTTTGGATGTTGGCCTGACAAAACCTGGATTTCTGAAATAGTTTGACAGTTAGTTTGAAGCCTGAAGGTTAGATAAACTTTATGTATGTGTGTTTGAATACTCTGGCGGTTTAAAGAGATATTTAAAGTTCTGGGTCGTGCTCCGTGATTGCTATAGTTGATTGCTGGATGGTCGCTAGGGAGTTCTGGGTAGTTGCTAGACAGTAACTAAAGTGTTCTAGTTGATAGCTAGAGTGTTGCAGGGGCATATTGATTGGTTACTAGGGTGTTGCTAGGCAGTAGCACAGGTATTCTGCCAGGTTGCTCTGGCATAGCTAGACAGTTTAAAAAGATAAAGACATCATAAGCATTACATTTAAAAATTTTGTTTAATAGCTGCATTTTGAAAATACATTCTAGCCTAAATATTCATAAAACACACCCTAAATTTCACATTTTGCTTCTAAAACACAGTGATACTATTTCTGACTACATCTGACTGCACTCCAGGAGAATGATCCTGATTGCACAAGAATCCTTATTGCGACTTTTCCCTGGCTGTGTCTCTCTTCGCCTTGTTTGCATGTTCTCTTTAAAGCCCATTAAACTCTAATTGCATTCATTGATGCTGACTAACAATTTCAGCAAAACATTGCGGTTAGTGTAATACCATGCAAAAATAAATAACTACCAGCAATTCAGCCACATTATAAATCATTTGTGCTGTCTCTGCTTAGTCTAGCAATTAATTTTTAGGCTCTTGAGCTTGTTGCTAAGAGGGTATAATAATACAAAGCACGTATTTATGCTTGCCATATTAACTTGTTAGAGTCATTGTCTACATATGGTGCGCCAGACAAATCTGTCCCCACTACTTAGCAAACGATAAACGTCTTGTCGCTAGGATGCTAATGCATAATAAAACAGGCTGTACAGCATGTCAACAGTAAGCTGCTGAAATGTAGTTTTTATATCAAAGATAAACATTATTTGGCTATATTTAGAATATCACACTGACATAATATAGTATCTAGTATGGATTAGGTAATGCATTAGAAACTGTGCATGGCAAGCAAACATGCAAAATTGATTTAAGCTGATAACTGTATGTCACTGTACGTATGACGTACTGTAAAAACTTTACTGCAAATATTCTTAATTTTACTGGAAAACAAAGCAACAATAGTGATTATTAAAACATACAAGTTTTTTATTGAGAAGCAAAATTGTGTAAGACAATGACTTTTTTAGAGTACATGTGAACCACATTAAATATCATTGGATATATGTCTAAAACAAGAACAGTAGGATAGGGAAACTAAACAGTAAAATGTTCTTTGAAAAAGTTTTAATTTCTTATGCAATTTTACTTCTGTAAATTGATCTTGTTTTGATACTTTAACTTAAAAACAGAACAGAAACAGTATAAAAGGGCCTTTTTCATGGATACAACACAATAAGGTCAGGTGACAACAATTTTTAAAATGTTCATAGTAGCATTATGCTTACTTATGCAACAAAACAAAAGCCGTTAACAAGTGTACAGTGAATACTTCACAATATTAGGCAGTTAGCAAATATCACATTCCAAACACAGCCATCTGTCTTTAAATGGATGAGGAGTCGTGTTCTAGAAGGCCAACTCCCATGTCAATCTTATCTGTCAAATAAATACTGCTTTAAAGGACGGCTGGGTTATCGTGTTGATCTGCCAGTAATGGTGGGATCCCTGGGCTAAATGTGTTTGGTTTAGCATGACACGTGTATTTGTCTGTGCCGGTTTCTTGCTGCTGAGTGTGAATTTGCAGTCGCTGTTATCTGGTTGGATTAGGGATTGGTGGCGCCTTGTCCGCTGTGATTATCCTGACAGCCAGTCAACTGACCACTGCTTCTCCTCCCTCTCTCTCCAGCTAATTGAAATGTAAGGGCTTGTCTAGCCAGTTATCCTCCCTTATGGAAAATAAATGGATTGAGGAATATTTATTTCATGCTCTGACTACAAAATTAGGGCAGAATGTAAGTTTGACTAACTCAATCAATGAATTTAGTAAAGATGTATTTCAGAGCGGTATTTAAGGATTAGTCGCGTGGTTCGGAAATAAAACCGTGTTTGGGGGGTGAGTGGTGGGGTTGGGTGGCTGACGTTTTGACAAATCTATCTGGGACAAGATCAACAACTTAATGTTTAAACCAATCACTCTAAGTATATATTTGAGCTCGGATATGCAGATGTGATGTTCAACTCCCAAAGGTTCAAATATACACTCGAAGGATCAACACCACTCTCCATGGCCAAATTACCCCCAAATCCATCGAATTTATCAAACATGAATTTCAACAAGGAACCTCGTCTACAGAAACACAAGAAGCGCACATTAGCCCACATGGAAAATAAATGCCTTCAAGGTTTAACTACTTATTTTTGACATGCAATCAGCTTGGCTCTGTTAATTTACATAGCCTGATAAATACCATCTGGACGGTAATGCGAAATAACTCAAGGTACGAAATTGAGCATTCGCCCCTGCAACCAATCAATGAAACGGCTATGGGCAGTCTCTTCCTCTGCCTGCCTAAATATGTTGAGGCATCTGATTGGAATTTTAATGACATCGCTGCATCTTTCCATTATATCCGTGCAGATGTGCGATACAAATGTTCTGCGCTGGTGTTAGTTTCGTATTATTTTCCTTATCCAATCACCTCTGCACACTTAAAGGAAAAGTTCATCAAAGTTCTGTGATTATTCTCTATATCATTCCAAACCTGTATGCTATTATTTTTTTTGGGGGGGGGGATTTCTTGCAGAATTCTCAGACAGCTATCAAGTAGTGGGGGAGTTGATTTCAGTGCTGAAACAGAGGGGAAAACATTGAGGGGATAATACATTTTCAAATAAATTTAATATGATTTTTATATATTAACACAGCACAAAAGTGGTTAATACTTGTTTCATTGTATCTCTTGGGCCCTCGATTACAAAGCACCAGCGTGAAGTTTCTTCAAAAATTCTACCTCAAGCTGCACTGTAAAAAAAGAGGTTGAGTAAATCTTTCTCATTTTAAGTAAACTTCCTTTAAGGAGTCATGAATTACACTCTTATGAATTTCAGACATTTTCTGTATACGGTTTTCTGTTTTGTGTGTAGTGTGTCACAGGAACATGCCTTAGTTTAACTTGTCATGTTAGCCTGTCAGTCCTGCCTGTCAGTGCTTTGTTCTTGCCTGTTTGTGTCATTGCATGTGTTTGTTTTTCCGAAAACAAAGACCTTCCAAAAGTGTCAGTCACACAATGTTAAATGTGCATTATTGTGAGCGTCTGACTGAAATTTGAATATCCAATAAGCACAGACAGGGAGGTAAAACCCCCAGGGGAACTCACTCCACCCCCAACATACACAAGCTCTCCCAACAAAAAGAAAGGAAAAAGAGGTTGAGCATGTTTGTTTTTCAACAAGATAAACAGCTCAGATTCGGTTTAAAAAAAGTCTTTAACTTCAAATCCAGCATAGCACTGCGAGAGAAATATGGCCAAGAATTCATTATGTCACTCAGTTCTTAATGATGTAAGGAGATTGGCTAAAGTTCATCGTCGCTGCTAATCAACAAAGCTTAGCTTATCAAGCACATGTCCTGCTGTTACATCTTAATTGAATTATACCTTCATCGTAGCTTTAGCACTTTCATTCGAATGGATGAACTTTAGAAGGTCATTTACTTAACAAGTTTTTCCTGAAAGCACTTGATCTTAAGCACTTGGTTTAATTAATGTAACTTCATAACGCAATGACTCTTCCTGCTTTGATATTGCATATTCATAATCCATTTATGAACATTCATGACATGTAAGATGACATGTCTTTGCTATCCTTACAAAATGTACTGTGCCAGTACCATGGTACATTAATGGTCTTAAATTGTATTACCTTGGTCCTTTGATTGGTCTACAGAATATGCCATGGCAAGGGGGATCATATGCTAAAAATTTTAGGCTCAAATATTAACTAACTTTCTTTATTTATAGTTTTAATGCAAATTTTTATACAATGATATTACAATTCCAATGTACTAATATACAATACCAATATTGTATTATCATGGTCTTCAAAAACTGGACATACAAAAAAATCTAATACTACATTTTTTTTATTTACCATAGTAAAAAAAATATATTTATCATAAAAAGTATTTATCAGTGCTTCCTCACAACACAGATAAAATAGTTCAATGTACTGTCAAACTGAAACTGTTCTAATCAGCGCAAAACTAAATGTTTGCCTCTCGGTAATGGAACATGTCTAGATGGGCCAGCAGCCATGCCCATAGTAACTTTGCACAGTCATATTTTATGGTGTGTAGATCTAAGAAGCGCCACATTTCTCCTGTCTCTGCTTGAGCAGGTACCACTTAAAGGCCTGAAGAGAAATCATGATGTTGTCATGAGCAGGGCGATAGACCAGTGGAAATGGATGATTCATTTCCATCCCAGTTAATACCCTGATTTGTTTACAGACACATTGCCGGTCTGGAGAGAAGTATTCTCTTCTGCCCGAGTGTGAGAGATGATTTGTGTACCCGTGGCTTAGATTAGCTCCCGTCCCCATATTGGACATCATATTTCCCTGGGTATTTTTCCTGCAGGACTAAGTGAAAACCAGATGTCACACACATCAGCTGTGAGAGGTTATGAAGTATGCCTTTTTGTCACTGTGATAGTCGGAGCCATAAAAAAAGCAGCAATATCTTTCGTGCACTTATTTATATCTTGTTCTCACTCCTCAGCTCAGCTCTGAATTAAACAAAACCAGAGTTTAAACATAAGTCACCGTCTATCACGCTATGTTATTGAGTCACAGCACTCTGCTACGCTAGGTTTGGCTTCTGAGCAATTCCTAAAAATGTGTTTTGAGTGCCTCTATAGAAATATCTCATGTAGTTCTTATGTTATGCTAATGTACAGAAGCACAAATCCTTGTCTGTCAAAGCCTGACTGTAACTGAGCTGTGAAATTATTCAACAGAAGGATTATCTGCTGTACAGCCAATACAATCACGCTTCAGTCATGCTAACCCTGTATCTGCTGAACACTAATAATCACAAAGCCAGACTTTTGAGGTTTCCATTTTGTAGCTTATTCTAGGCATTTATGACTGCTCACTTAAACAGGAAGTGACTGTCTAAAATAGCATTTAAAGCTGCTAACCTGGTGTGCTCCATTTATGTGGAGTGGCTAAATCTGAAATGCGTGGCACTATATCAACAGACATGGAAACAACTCATATAATACAACAACAGTGGCAGTCCACAAATGGATGTATGAAACACTGAACATTTCTGGAAACAGAATTGGATTTAAGGTCACATTTTTTGGGTTGTATACAAGTAAACAAATTATGTTCTGCTTTTTAATATTTTGTTTGCTTACTGTGATGTGCCTCAAACAACACCACTTACCTGGCAATTTTTGGTAAATCCAGTGGATGACCCTCCTTCACAGTGGCAAATATAAATAAAAAACAACCAGAAGTGGTTTGCTGGTTTCCAAGCCCAGCTAGGCTGGTGTTTTAATTTGGTTTAACATCAGGTCTGCCAAATTAGCCAATTTAACAAATACACAAAACCTCCCTAAAACCATCAGTAAGACCAGCCTAACCAGACTGGGAGACCAGCTGTTTTTTAGCAGGCCTGTAAACTCAACTTTTTTCCACTATGACTTCTGAAAATATGTTAATTCAAAATCTGATTGGAGCTTGCAACTTTTACAAGCGTTTTCTTTCAGTGCCACGTGCGATGGATGCATCAGACGGTCAGTGAACGGACTGTGGGCGGGCTGTGGGCGAATCCAGAACGCCAATAACCTTCAATCATACTAGCATGTGACAAAGTTAAAGCACACTTCGAGCTCACACAGAATTATGGGCCCATAATGCCTGAGGGCTGAAACGAAGGTTATGCATGCCAGTTAGTGTTCCTGTGTGGTTAAGGGTAATGGCAACGCGTGCCAAGGCATGGTGGTATACGACAGCAGTGGCCCGCGCGCGGGGGCGTGGCATGGCACTCAAAGCGACATCGCATCAGATGGAGGAGCCGCTCTCCATTAGACGCGAGCTCCCCGGGGAACCGCCGCAGCTGACGAGCTGTGAGAAGGGTCTGCTAATTATGAAAGTCCAAATTCAAACCGCTTTGAAGACGGCAAGCTCGGAGAGTCTCAACAGGAGTCGTGCAGCAACCTTTCGTCTTGGTCAAGACTTGGGCTTTTTCTCTCTACGCCCACCTAAGGCCAACTCATAAATCTGCAGTCAGGAAGAGGTAGCGGTCACACAGAGTTCAGCCTGATATTTTTTCTTCCTCATATGTGTAATTTTATTGAATATAATTTTATTATCCCATGCTCACTCAAATTACATGCTCCGAACACTAAGGTACTGATAGAGCCGTTCTGAGAAGACTGCGCTAATGAGGTTGGGGAAAAATATGCAGGTGGTCAGTGCACTAATGCATTGGGTTTACACAAGTGAAACTATGGGGCTTTTAGCTTTTTATTTTCTCCTTATGTCAATAGATTGAAAGCAGCTGCACGTAATGAACAAGACTGTTACAAAAGAGCCCTCATCGGTTTACATCACGCTGTAAGTATGCCGGTTTGAAATAATCCACATATTTCAGTGTAAATCGAAGTTGACTGTGACCGGGGTCTGTGTAATTGTCCGAAGGTTGAGTTTTTACAGTGTCACACCATTTCTGGGCCATTAGAAGTGAACAATCGTCCAGATTCATCACACGTGTTTCTCAGAGTTATCTGCAAACTCCCGGCTGATTAATTGCAGAAAAACAATAGTGACCATTTTTTACCCTCCACATTAAGTACAACAGTATGTTGAATGAACCAACCATAACAAAACTTTTTTTTCAGTGGTTCTGTGTTCAAATTTGTCCCCGGAGACCTCCAGCAAATCACATAGCTCAGTAAAATCAGCACGAGCCAGAGAAACTTCTGGAAATCTCATCAGCGAGGCACACAACCGTCAATCAAATTCACAAATCGGTGAGGTTTGTGACCCTACATTTGCGGGGAGTCGCTTCGGGCTGATCAAATTAGCTATCAGTCTATTGAATGCAGGGATATTTTGGCATGTTTGAAAATCTTAATACTTTATTGCTCTTGAGAGGACAAAAAAAATCTAACCTCGTAGATGTTTAATGCCTGATAGTTGTAATACGCCAAAACCTGTATAACTTATTCCAGTAAAAACAAAGAAACCGGAAACCACCGTGTGCTGTTTAAAACCAAAAAGTGCACAAAGCAAAAGCTAAAGAATCTAATGCCTATACATGTCCCATTTGTGGTTAGAGATTCATGTGCGTGTGGTCTGTTCTCCTCACACACACTTTTGGAATCACAGGCACACACTCTCTTGTGGGGTCTTCTTTCCCATGAGTGCATCCCAAATGAGATGAATCCCAAACGTGTGCTTGTCATAACTGTACATAATCTACCCTGAAATCATTTTAATCTGGGGCCATTTACAAACACACACATACACCTTTCTCGTAAGAACAACTCAAATCTAAAAACATGCAACTTTATGGGTTAACATAGATTGATGTGTTGTCGCAGGTGTGTGTGTTGGTTATTTTAAAATGGCTTGAAATGTCGTTCATTCAATTAGGTTTTAAAGTTGAAACTCTGTTGCATTATATCAGTTTTACTGTTTTGAGACTTTCATCTTTAACTTACTTTACCTAATGTGAAGCTGTGTATAATCACATCTTTTGTGTCTATCAAAGTCCAAATTAATGATCAAAAAAATAATCATAAGGAGATAAAAAATAATCAAAGGAGATAAAATATCCTTTATTTGTACAGCATTTAATTCACTGGCTTATTCAAGAAGACTCCAGCTTTGTTTGCCCAAAGTATTGTTTCACCTTCTAAATAAATAAGTAAATGAAGTAACAAATTAATTATGGAAGCCATAATAGATTGAAACTCAATACTTTAATCTATTATGTGTACAAGAAAAGGTCAGTGTTCCCTTGTGGATGTTATACAATAACACACAAATAGGACTTAGCATATAGATCTATAAACAAATTTGTCATTGGGTCACAGTACAGTCTGAATGTGTAGAACAGTTTTACTTTGTAATGTTTAGGAAACAGATTCATATATGCAAACATTCACCACAGCTCAGGGAGTGCTAATGCTGGATGACCTCAGCACTGCTGCACTGCAATGTCCCTGCAGCTCATCAAAAACCTGAAGATGTCCAGACCTGAGAAGACATGTAAGTAAATAAAATATTAAATAAAATGAAATAAACTATAGATTTTAATATTTTTAATATTTTTTGTTTATATATACAAATCTACAAAAGAACAGTTATATTGAGCTCAATAATATTTATATTTAACTAGTAATAGCTGTTGCTGTGTGCAATTTCTGCAAGAAAAAAAATCCTAGTAAAATATTCAAGCTATATCAAAAAAACTCAAATGATGTGAAAAAAACTAAGAAGTTATTGATTAAATAAAGTAACCTGCTGGAGTCAGTCCTGCCCAAATGACTCTGGCTCAGCTTGCTGGTTTACCCCATATGCCCTGAATCTCACACACTCTAGCTTGCACTCCATGGAGGAGAAAATTTCCCGGAAAATGAGACACATCCTTTTGGCTGGGATATCCTGGATCAGGTTCATCGTCATCTGAGGTTAACTTGTGCAAATTCTCCCACATTGTGTGTTCATGATCCTGCCTTTCACCATTTGAGAAACGGGTTTGATAAATGCATATTATACATGCATTTATCATATATATATATTTTTTCCGGGGAATTTATGATTTATAATTTATAATATATATTATAATTTATAATATATATTAATATATATACATTTTCATTTGATAGGTAATATTTCTGGTCCCCCTATGATTCTGATACTCCATTTTCCATTGCTTTATAGTTTATGACTTTACTAACATTCTACAATATCAAAAACAGCAAAAATAAAGAATGAAGAGGGATCCAAACCTTTGACTGGTGCCGTGTTAGGCACTTCCTCTTTAAACACAGCACATTTCTGCATGGCTGAACTGCTAGAATGAAACAAGTGGTTGTGCCCATCAAACCTGACCCATTATCACCTTGTTTTATTATTGTTATTAACCGGCACAAACAACATGCTGACTGCACATTTGAATCTTCATTTTCACCGCCAACAAACACAGACAGCCGAAGAGTCTATAAAAATAATCACTGTGGATGTGGAGGGTGAGAAGTCTGCTAATCAGAAGACCCCCGTCCCCCCACCTCTCTTCCCTTCATTTTCTCCTCTAATTACTTTGTCTTCTGATAAAGGCATGGCTTTGGGATCATCAAAGGTCCTTGAAACAAAGAGCAATATATAGCAATTACTGAACCTCTCATCTGCCGGGCGCAGATTAAAAAGCAGCACACGAGAACACTCTAAACTCTTGGCTTGTACGTTCCGAGCTGTCATAACATTGTGTCTGGAACGTTCTATGGAATTCTGCAGTCCTCCAAAGGCAATTAGGAGGAACAATTAGCTCATAATTGCTTAAGACCTGCTATGCACATCTTAACTTGAATTCATGTAAATTCCTTTTATTTGTAAGTGTAAATCTGTGCATTGTGTAGATCTGAAGAGCCCTCTGTCTGTGTTTTAAAAAGTGAGAGCTATTTTTCAATTTGTATGAACTGTACTCTAGACACTTACATTAAACGTGGCTCAGGTGCAAAAAACGCTCCCACACCAACCAAACATTCAACCAAAAGTGAAATGGGACATTTAACAAACAAAATGTTTGGCCACACTTCTCTTTATCCATTGGGAATAAACCGGATTTGAAAAAAGTGGCATTTATATGAAAAGTAAAGCTTGGAGACAACAGCCAAACTAAAAAGCCACTATTTTTTAAATAATGTGCACATGTAATAGGAAAATCAATAAGGTCAGTTTTTATCTCTGTGGGGAAGTGACAAAATTGTGGCTTTATAAATAGATGATCCATGCAATCACAGAATAACTAATTGTGACAGGGTTGCCATGTAGATTAAATGTGATAACAAGAGCTACACTTAATCTGTCACCTAAAAGGCACTAACCTGAGCGCTGGTCTTATTAAGTCCTTATAGATGGAACCCAAGTGGTTAACATGTCTAATGAAGGGGACTGTTCACAGCCCTGCCTGCACAGTGTGAACTTACATCGGAGTCATTAGCTGTGTAAAAAGCTGATTATTGTGCAGGAAGTCTTTTCAAGGTTAAACACTGCAAGCTTCTGCTGTGAACGCCCCTTAATTGCAATTATATTTGGAAATAGTTGAAACTCTTTTACGCCGACACTTAGTGTGAACACTGGAAGTGTTAAATAAGAAAAAAAGACATGCCTGTCAGAACTCAGCAGCCTTATTAAACATGATTACCCAGCACATCTGTGTGATATTCTCCATTTCTATTCATTTACAGTTGATAAAGACCTTTTGAATTGCACTAAGTGCTGCCAACTGCCTGCTCTAGCATACTTTACAGGGCTGTGCAGCATCTTCTCACTCGCACTCTAGACTACTGAATCGGTCCTTTAAAATGCAAAAAGTTGTCTCAATTGTACTGTTCACCTGTACTATCATCTAGCCATCACTGTTTGATTTACTGCTGCTGTGAGCATTAGAAAATTTCTCTAAAACAGGTTCACATTTACCATAGACGTTAATGCATCAGGCAAATAGTAGTAGCTTTTATAATTAAAGCACAAGCTCTAATGAATCTGAAAACTCTAATGATTTATGTTAAAATGTTGGCATGTTTTCTTGATTCCCAGGGAACACATACTGATCAAATTTATAGCTTAAATGTGCTGTAAGTTGCTTTTGATAAAAGCATCTGCTAAATGCATAAATGTAATGTAATGTAAATACAATGTTTGCACTAAAAAAATGACAGAATTTTGTAAACACAGACAGTGCAGCATGACACAAGTGGAGATAGAAGCTAGTTAAGCCGGGCTCACACTGTGCAATTTTACACTATACGAACATTATCCTTATGTCACACTGTAGAATCTCAGTTGTCATAATGTCAGATTGTACGACAGGCAAGACGTGACAAATACGGACGTATACGCAAGAAGGTTTGTCAGGAGTTTTACGTCATCAATCCGTGGTCCTGTGTTCTTTCGCTAAAATGGTAGCTTGCGAACAAAAGCAATATGTAGCGTTAGTTTTGTTAACTACATGCCTTTCTTTTTGTTACACTGTCTACACGACTTCGACATTTTACTGAGGTGGTTTGAACCTTAGGCATTCAGCGCTCCTATTGGATCTTGGTTTGACGGTTGTCGTAGGAGATGTCACACTGCAGGAAAGTGTTTAAAAATCTTCTGACACTGCCAGAACTTAATTGGAGGAAAAAAATGATTGCAACAGCCATAAATCGCCTGTCGGTGACCATGTCAAACCAGCGACCAAAGACAACCGATTTTAGCCTAGGATTTAACGTTTAGGATTTCCAAAATTTGTCTCAGACAATCAAAACGTGGCCAAAACCGCACAGTGTGAGCTGGGCTTTAAACAAGATTGTGCTTGTTTAAACTGCCAATAGGATGCAGTTTTATGTGCAAAGACAGTACATCTGTTTATCAGATTCACTGCAGCATATCTCCCTGGTCATATAACGTAAAAGTCCCGTTCCCACAAACCTGCTTTTTTATGTGGTGAAAAATGAGAAAGCAGTAGGACAGGAAACGCATCATCAGTCAGAGGAAGAACTCTCTTCGAATTCTACACACTTCCTTGTACTCTTACTTCATACACACACACTTCTCTGATGACAGCCCATCTACAGGGACATGTAGAATCAGTGGCCATGAGACAGTAGGTTACAGTTCAGAAGAATTTGCAAGTTAAGTAGGCAGTGAGTGGGGAGGACATGCAGATGAATAGAAAGCCACATCATGCCATTGTTAGCTTCGCAGGTAGGTTAATCATGTGACAAACGCACAGAGAACATTTACTTATCTGGCTTCCCCATTGGAAGAAGCATGCAGACATGCAAATCCATGCAAAAGCAAACTTAACTATGGCAGTAAAGAATCCTTAAGGGGTTCTAAAGTCCCTCAGAAAGTATTTTATATGAGCACAAATTCACAAAAATACACCTATAACATTTGCATTAACTTTATAAGACCCAGGATGATACAGAAAAAATAAAATGTAAAAGCCATTAGAATAGACTAGAATGATCTACAGTGACTGACCTAAAAATGTGTTGGATGGCTTACACACATGTACATTGCATTAAATAACCATAAAACTAATAGACATTTGCAAACAAATGATGCTAGAGCTTTTCTCAAAACTAGCCATTTTCTAACCATTTTACAATAACCTTGACAAACGAACGGCAAATTAAATTATAAATTCACCCATGTTAAAAGAGTCCAAAGGCATTCTCAATCTGCAGATCAACAGAATTTGTAGATTGATTTGTACTTCAATAGAATTACAATAAAATCTTATAGTTAAAATTACTTTAATAATTAAAAATGTATAAATGTCTTTGTTAAACGACTGGTTTAGAAAGTGTCTTACAAATGATTGCCACTTGGTTTGATATTTTGTTAACTAATTCAATCACACTAATGTATAAGTATAGTGTAAGTGCCCAGATACTTTTTGGGGCTGTACATCATTTAGGCTATTAAGACCCCAACGTGTTACACAACAAAAAAATGTGTCAAAGGAACTACACTGCCCACACGAAGATTATAGGTTCAATCTCAACAAATAGTAGCCTTGAAAATAAGTTACCAAGATCACAATCCAGCTTCGTTACATTATGAGAAAGACATGTTGGCTGCTCTATAGAGACTGATGATATGAGTGTACTGTAATTAATCTACAGTACAAGTAACAAAAAGCTATTAACCCAAACTGCATTACGACCTTTCATCTTGTATTGTATTGTGTATAAAAGGAAACAACAGGTGAGTCATCCTCCGAATCCTTCTTTATTTCAAGAAGAACCAACACATAAAAATGGAATTACATTCTCCATCCGCGCTCTACTCAATTAGTGCTTATCAAAAAAGGAATATTTCCCATGTAAAATATACAGAGGAAAGTCTTTTAATCATTTTAAAAAGGCTGATGCGTCTGTCTTGGAAGATTTCAAGGAAGCAGCCAATTAGAAGTGTGAAAGTCAGAATATACTTGGCGGGTTCAGTTAGTCTTACATATGGCATATGCTGGCGTTTTCTATAATTTAGCAGTGGTATAATTAACAGTTATAATGTACCGTGCTTTCCCGTGAAGGTCTAATTTGAAGGTTTTGAGCATCTGCATATAAAATATAATTTGCCTTTGTAATGACTGACGTTAAATTCATTGCTGGCCTCTGTCTCCAAACATTATCTGTTGCGATGATCAAGAGAAATATCTGGAAAATTCTAACAAGAAAAAATTGTTTTTTCTGTCTACGATCTACGTTGGGGGGGAAAGCAATCTATTTTGATGTAAATCTCTTTCATTTCAAACAATGATGTTGACCTTTGAATTTCTACTTAACACAAAGCACTCAATGCGTTACATAAAAGCGTTTGATTTTTAGACACCTAGAGTGCTGTAGATTAGTATATAATAATATAAACTGCAAAGGCTCAACAATGTGCAAAATTATTAACAAGACAGGTTGAACAAGAAATTAATCATTTTGTAACAACTGCAGGAGTGTGATATGATCCGTGAAGGCATGATCAGAACACACCTGAGACCTATTTTTATTGGGTCAGGACCCACCAGTTGGAAGGCACTGCTGTAGACTATGTCTGCTTTTGCAGGATTAAAAGACTCAGGTATCTTGGTGGACCCCTGTGTGTTTGTCTGTGTGTTTTTGGCTTTAGAAGGTTTCCGGAAGCCATCTGGCTGTCAAAAAATAATCCATTTACAGTTTTAAATCTACTGCCTGAGCATTCAGACATTATCTGGCTCTCCTGAAGAGCTACAGCCTCTGGTGAGCAACCCATAACAGCAACCTGTACAACCACTGTGCGCTTGGGACACGCAACTTTTAAATGTATGTACATGCTCTTCACCATGCCTCCATTCACTCTGATTATGTAAGCCAGCCAGGCTCAGTGCCTTTAAAGTGAAAGAGAGAGACAGAAAGAAAGAGAGAGAGGGTTAGGAGACACAGGCAGCGCATTGTGCACGGTACTGTATTTTCTCCAGGGTGTGTGTCTACCTTGACATCGGAACCCGATTGAGCAGAAAATATCTTCTAATATTCACAGTGGTGCGCTAATATATCAAAATGCAGGCTGGTAAATATTTGCCACATGTTATTAGAGCGCATAAACCACAGGGTATTTGGAGAGGTGAAAGGTCACGCCTAATGCCGTCCCTTGAGGGGAGAGTTTTGTATATAACCAAATGGAGCCGCGTCCTGGAATCCCCAACGGAGCAATGCAGGACATTTTAAATGGCCATATGCTAGTCTGTGTGGCTAAGGACAGTAAATATGTAAAAGAGATGGCTCATAAACCGTCATTATTAAACGAATGACAAGGCTAATAGCGTATCTGTGTGCAGAAGCCCTCCTTCTCTATGGATAGGCCCATTAAAAACCTCAGCTAAGGCAAATAGAGAGTTAGGTTATAACCTAACAAGGTGCAATTTTATCCCCACAGATCTCACACGTATTTTTTAAGTCTATTTAAAGTCAAGAATAGCTTCTGTTTAAGCCCTCTTGATCTACTCGGAAAAGGAAAGCTGAATATTTAATGCCAAAGTAGCTTTGATAGGACTTTTTTCTCGCTAATTAAAGCCACATTTCAGCTGGGCTCAGGGTAAGGTGAGTATACTAGAGCAGAGGGTGGAATATTGAACACTTCTGGTCAGCAATTCTGGCCTTAAAAAACTGCCCATTAAATCAGACTTAGTGGTGCCCTCATATAAAAGACTCTAGTTTGGTTGTGAAGGCAGGATGGGGGAAGTTTCAAAGAAATATTTGAATAGGTAAAGCTCATTTTTCAGCGTACTGTAGTCAATAACGGCATGAATGAGAAACAAGGAGAAGGCAGCAACATTATTGTAGCTCATCTGTCAGAGATTCTGTTGGATTAATAATGAATGCTGTGTTTAAGTAGGCATGTCCATTAGGAGAGAGGCATCATTTATTCATTCAGATTGGGTGAATCCAGCTATCTACTGAAACGCGGACGATTCCACATTTTCGACTCAGTCGAACTAATAATGCAGCAAATGCACTGTGGGCTAATATTTTTAGAACAATAATAATATTATCATTGGCTTGTGACAGATATGACATGTTCCTGAATATTGTATGTCAGAAAAAAATACCCTAATGGCTTTGCTCAGCCTTGAGAGGCAGAGACATAGATGGCATAATAATATATATATATATATACATATATACATTTTTTAATCATGTTTTGTAATTAGGGCTGTCAATTTAGTTTATTAATTTAGTGCAATAAATTACCAAAAAATGTTTGAATGAACGCAATAAACACCTGTCAGCAATGAACACTGGAGCAATTCAATACAATCAATGCAGCCCCACCCCAAAAAAACCCTGATGGCAGGCAACATCGAATTCTTGAAGGATGTCAATGTGTTAGCAACTGCAGATGACTGGTTAATGGTGTATTTACATACATGCAGGACCTGCTTCATGTGGACTTGCGCTCTCCTGAAATTAAATTGCGCATGCTTCCCAAATCCGGTGTCCCATTCGTCATTTAAGCTCTCTAAAGTGTGCTTAAGAGCCAATGAGATAACAGATGGATGGAGTTTTGTGGATGTCAACATGGAGGAGAGGTGAAATACTCCTGAGAGTTTATTGTAATTTATATGAAGCTATATTTCAGGGCTGTGCAATAAAACTGAGCATAACAGCTTCGATATTATAGAAAAATACATTAATAAGAACATATATGCATAATAAGAACACTGTGCATATTAAGTGTTAACAATGTGTATATATAAAATGTACAAATATCCAAACGTATCTGTTGGCATAAACACTATAAGAATAGGCTACAGAACAGGCAGATAGTTTGGATATTACCAGATAGCACCAAACAACAACACCTGGCAACTCCTATGCCATAGAACAACAACTGGACAACATCAAGTCTGTTCCGGAATGTCCATGTACTCTTGTGAACTCGCACCTAGCACCTCATAAGGCTGCATTATACATGACGTCACTAAGTGTGGACTCGGACTGAGTATGCCATTGGAAACAGGGCCACAGAGTACTGGACTGTAAGCAGGAGGCATAGACACTATACATCAAGTAAATCAAGAGAAAATATGAAACATGAAGGAAAACAATTTTTCATCATGCGAATTCATCATGCATTTATGTTTTTTAATGCCTTTATATTATTGCCTTTATATTGTAAAAATAGGTTAAAACAATAAAGATAAAAGCATGACATGGGCAACACATCACATTGTTGATATTTATTGATATTCATTGTGTTTTGAGCATGTTTACATATGTATGCATTGTTGTTGTGGCCCACTGACATTCCCAAATGGGAATTAAAACCAACTGCCCTCAGGACAAATGTTACTATTCATCCGTGAATCTCAGGACCTCTTATTACATGGAGGTCTGATATCTAAAATGAGCCAATTACAAAATCGTCCCAGACTGTTAAACATGCAGACGCTAAACGTTTAGCTCCAGTGAGTGTTTGCATGTTCTCTCATTGTTTCAACTGAAGCAATCAAAAATCTGCATGATTTTTTTCCCCGTTTTGTGGGGTCAAATCAATCTATCGTACATGTGTGTATCATTAGAGTATGAAAAAAGCAATAACGCATTTGTTCTGAAGTTCAGGAAACTGTAGGCCATTCTCTACTTAGCATGTGCGTTCATTATCAGTTAATGAGGTTTAGACGAAATTAAAGAAATTAAATTTCTCACCTCACAGGTGTTATCAAATTTTTTCCATCCCTTTATTCAATGTTTCACACATTTAGATAATCCTGGAATACCCTAAAATGGCTTGATGAGGACAGTATACACACACACGCGCACACACGAATATATACAATATGTATGCATGTATATTTACAATATATGTGTGTATGTGAGTGTGTATATACAAATATTTATAAATAGGTATTTTAACAACATTTTGTAAATTTTCTAGAACAGAAATACATTTTAAATGGTCATATCTGCTAAATCATTTGATCAAGTGATCAAACTTGATCACTTTAACACCAGAATACACATGAAGGCAGACATAGCCTTAAACTCCAATTTTGATTATTTAATGCCAAACGTACATCATCAAAGGCCTCTTTTAAAGTCACTGCTTTACTCTATGCCATTAAAGTGCAGTTTGCAGCACAAATCTCTAAACTTCACCCAAATTTCAGTTTCTTATTCATACAGTACGTCCCTAACAGTCATATAAGTTTAATGTTAACCTTCTGTTCAGACTTCCTCGTACACCACATGATACAGTCAAATACAGGAAAGCCCTGTTATTAAAATCAGCACAGCAGTGATTCACTCTGCCAGGTTTTCAGCTGAACCTGACCGCCGATTTATATGGCATCCGGCGCCGCGCTGTGCTAAAGTTGTCATGGCAGGTCCGTGCAAGTGTGTAAGCTCTCATTCTTCTGTTAAAGGTCAAGCAGGCCTTTTCTAAACAGTAATTGTGTATGATAGGTTAAGCATGTAATATACAGCAGCCGCTGAAAGTGGCTTCCACCCGTTCTCTTACTGACCTGTTCCACTTCATAATGGCGATGTTGTAAAAGCACAGACGCCTGCTGGGTTGAGCTGTTAGCTGTAAGAGCAGCGGGCTGAATGGTGAATGGCCGTTTCAGACTGTTTTAAGCAGCGTTCAGACTGCCCAGTACTGGGTTCTGCTCTAATGAGCTGACTGTCAGGAAGTCAACCACGGCCAACACACTTTCACTTTAATTCTCTTATATTTATGTAAGTCTCAAGCTCAGCTGTCAAAAGTTCCACCGTGACGTTTGATCATTTGGCAACAAATGCGATACTTGAGCCAAGCGGATATGAGGGAAGTCCTATTAGATTCTGTTCTGGTCGCGTTCAGTTTTTATTTGGGCACCTAAATGAAAGTGCTACAGAAATACGATATACAAGACTGAGGCTGACGGCTCTTTCCTGTCTTGTTTAAGAGTGTGTGTATGATGTGTTTTTTGGAACCGGAGGTTGTATTAAGAAGTAACACTGATACATTGATTTTACAGTAAAACATTTTGGTTTGTTCCAGAAATGATATCAGGCATGTGCTAATATATATGCTAGCTAAAACATTAACAATAACACTGGACATAAATGTGTTAAACCATTTTTCTACAGAACGTTTAAGTAGCACCTGTCTGTGGAAGACATGCCACCTTAGAGCCAAGATGTTCTGGACGGTTGCCTACAGACCATAAGAAAGAGGTCAAAGGAACCCACCAGGGTTGTTTAGATGTTTTGGACCATAGAGATGGGTCCGATCTACATTGTGTTTTGTTTTAGACCATTTAATTGTCCATCAGGAAAAAATCTCTTAGAAAGGTATTCTTCTTAACAGGTCAGACAATTTGAGGTTGAATTTATGTGGGTAGTGCAGGGCAAGTTACACACTATACTTGGAGTTATGGATTTGTTCAAATAAGTCTAAGAATGAGCAGTAGTAATAGTGATGTTTGCCTTTGCAAACATAATAAAACTGACAGAGCTAGATTAAATCCATGGAAATGCAGGCGTATTGAACTCACTCACCTGTATGTACAATTTCAAAACTTTGATTACATATTGCAATGAATGGCCACCAGAAAAGAGAGATATAGTCAGGCTAATTTGAAGGTGCTATCTGGTGTAGGTATGTTAATGAGTCTTGGGGCACTTGGAGTTCTGTCTCTATGTGTATCGACTGCTGAGGAGAACCTGGCAGAACTAATCCGACTGTCTGATCTCCCTGCTGCTCCATGCCACTCTGTTAATTACCGAGCTCCTATTGACAAGCTCTCAGCTCGGGGCGCTTGATCCATCAGCCGGCAGTACAGAGCGATTAGATGATCACTCCCCAAATTTCTAACGCCAGGAGAGGAGGGCTATTATTCACTTAAGAGTGGAATGACAATGCGCCCTTCTCAGGAACTGGATCTGTTTTAGAGAGGGTGGGAAATTAGCTGTCTCCATTTCTCTGTGGTGAGCGAGACCCTGCGGCGGTGTTGGAAGGTTGCGCAGAAAACGAGTTGAACTGAAACGAAATTTAAATATCATTAGGGAAGTTCAGTTTGTGATATTTTTAAAGGTGAAATCACATTTGACCCCATTTAATTACTTAATGCACATTCCTGGCCCTATTGGGCATGATTCATCAGCCTTTTTTAAATAAAAACATGTTTGTTTTAGTATTTTTTTTATTAAAGCAGTAACAAATGATTAAGATTTTTTTTATTATTACCATCAACTGTATAGGCCCAAGTATTAAGTATTGTACAAGTGCCAAGTAACATGACATAATATTTGTTTTCATTAAACATTTTTGGTCTGCATTTCAGGATCCTGTCAGATAAGACCACCAACTGAGATCTGCTGTCTCTAATAGCAGTCATCTTTTCTGATGATGTCACCAGGCTGCGCAGACTATTGAATAATGTTAACACAGTGTTAGTCAAAACAACTTGTCCCAAGCCTTTATATTCCACCTTCCGTAATGGCACAGGGTCAATTCTGCTATACTGACATAAGCACACCTGCCCTACTGCCTTCCTGCCCCTCTTTTCCTCAGCCTGGGGGCAAAATCAGCCTCCTTATTAAGATGGTAATGCCTGGGAACTGGAGGGAGGGGGAACAGGAGCGCCATCTTTTGCTCAGTCAGTCAAGCTTATTGTGTGAAACATACATGTTTCCAGCCTCAATCGACCTATTCAGTTAAATCCATATGAACCAACAGCCAGCAGCTATGCAGACAGACATGAACCGCTAGCTGGAATTTACATGCAAATAAAGTCCAAATGGCTGAGCGTCTAGATGTGCTTATTTATTACAGGCCTTCCCAAAGTCTCAACTAATATGATGTGACACCAAAAATAATACTCAATTTGATTTACAATTCATCTAATAATGTTTAATTTTACTCTTCATTTAACATGATTTCCCAGCCAGTGATTACAAGACGGGATAGCATTAATTTGAGCAAGATGTACGACATACCAGCATAATCTCCTGTTTGGAAAAATCAATTCTGATCACATTCGGATGTACGAAACCTTGAAAAAACAATAGCCTAATCATCTTTCGACGATGTTCATTTACCCCTTGCGATATTTATCTTTCGACTTCAGAATTCAGAAATGAGTGCTGCACTGTACTGCTAACTATAAACTCTTATAACCGCACAGCTCATCTGTTGTGAGGAGGTTGCAGTTTGTGTACATCCCACAGACAGAGAAACACTGAACATACAACACCATATTAATGATATATTAACCATTAGGGCGAGATGTCTGAGAGAACCTCACAAAAACTGAGTTATGTGGGGTGATAACTGCCACGGGTGGAGTTACTTCAGCTATATAAAGCTTTATAGATGTAAATATGGAAGGAGTGCTCACACAGACCCTTCGCTGCATTGTGTGACAACTGTTGTGTTGTGAAACAAACATAGTCCAGCCGTATACCATGAAAGTGTCTACGATCCATAAAATTCTGATTTTACAAAAATATAATTTAAATATAATTACGTTTAATTAAAAAAATGTCAAGAAACATAACCTGGTCATATTTTATATATAAATATAAATATTTAAATATTTAGGATAGATGATAATTTAGGATAAATCATTGCATACATAGGAAATGTGCTTAATTATGATGAAAACATGTTGAATGTAATGTACAACACATTTTGCATGTAACATTTTTTGTGGTTGACTGAGGCTGATTACATGAGCCATGTGCTTTCCTACACATTCGTTCACACATGGCAAGAATTATAATATCTGACAGATCAGGTTCTTGTCATTTAGATTCACAGCATGTGAGATCATCACATAGTGTTTATCGTCTGCTTATCATTGCGATGACTACGTTATGATGTTTTTGGAGGGACTGGCAGCCTGAGAATACCAGAGCTGCTTTTCAACCCCAGAACTCTCACACACTCCAGCGGGCTGGTTTGCTTCTAATTTCAGGGTGTTATAAGTATGAGCACTGGCCTTGCACTGAAAAAGCCCGGGGATTGAATTACTCTCCCCTTCTCTCTCGGTGACCTCGTCAGAAGGGGGTTAGAGAAAGAAAGAGAGGCAGAATGGGCCCCTACCTCACCACTTCAGGCCCCCCGCTTCTTACAATACCCCCCGGGGTCTCCCAACGTCCAGCTTTCCTTGGCTATAGCACAGATCTCACTCAGCCATTTACGCCCACTCCTGACTAAATGACCCTGTGCCGCCCCGTGCTGCCCAACAGAAGGCCCTGTCCCCATTAGTGCTGATTGCTGACCTGATTTTGTTTCCCCCGTGTCCCCATAGTCAGAATTTCAGCATTTGTGATCTTGTGACTTTGTTTTGAGAGCATTTTTTTTCTTTTTCTTTCTTATTTTTTTCTCTTCAAATCTTCCTCACAGGCTTTGTGTTTCTCAACATTAGCAATTCCACAATACAAACAACAAAAGGATGAAAGAATCAGAAAAAACAGCAAGTCGCTGCAGTAAAAAGAAAGAAAAAAACATGAGCATTGCTGTTTGAGTTTTACAATGCCTGTGAAGAGACTGGCAAAAACCGTGTAACTCCAAGTTAATTACAGCAGTTTCTCAACCATTTCTTCCGGTCTCTGTTCCTTCCAACATGACTGTTGTTTTCCTTCAATACCTCACGGAGTTCCACCTTCTCCCGTAAAAAATTCAGAACCCCCGTTAGTCCCGTCTGGAGTCAAGGTCAGAATCTGCGCATGTTGATGACAGACAAATCTCTTTCATTTTTCATGAGTTGCTTAAAGGCATAGAGCGTTTTTCTGCCAAAGCAGGGCCTGCGTAATGCGCAAAATCATTTTCCCCCACCTTGCTCATTATGTCAAACCACACATGCAACACAAAGACACATATTTGCTTTGAATTGATGTTTTTGGATTCTGAGGGTATGTGCCGCTTGCTAACAGAGAGCGCAAGGACGTGTAAACACATCCAGGCGGTCGGCGAAGGGTAATGATGTCTACAACTGAGGTAATTTGTGGCTGAACAAAGTGTCAACCTCCGCACAGTTCATCATTACAAACACGCTCCATCTGCATGAGCTCGCGTAGCCGACTTGGAGAATTTGACAGCTCGCATATTAGCCCAAAAAATTGCTTCAAGACCCTAAACGTGAGATATTAAGCTACAGATCAGGGAGTTGCGCAAATGCGATTTATCTTCCGGCGCTGATCGTTTGGTATTCCGGTGCTGATGTTCCGCCGAACTGTAGCTGTCAGATGTGACTTACTATCTTGATTATATGTGGAATAAACCAAACTGATCAAAAACATTGTGAATAAATGACAAAAAAGTCGAGTGAGACGTTTTATAAGGGCACGAGCAGACTTCTCCATCTCCATTTGATCAAATTCTGAGTGTTTACTCCAAATTGTCACATAAAATAAATTTTATCATCAGGAATTCCCAAGACGTGCCGTGCTGCAGCTGAATTTGATTGCACATTTCCATACAATATATTCGTAATATCAAGTGCCGTTTTGTAGTTATTACATATAATGAAACCGGAGATGTACACCTGTCAGTCATTAGCGAGCGGAACATTCAGGATGCAAAGTGCCGTCTCAGAGGGTAAAATTACGCACGGAGAGGAGCACTCTCATTTTGGAAATCTGCTTCATGAAGTCGGATGTTTGGCAGCTTCCATTTCTGCCCACGCTAGCAATGAAAAAACATTATCCTCCTCTCTAACGCCCATGAGGCCACAACAATCATCTACAAACTCGAAAGTTATTCTTATTTTCCACTAACCTGTCAGGGGCCTCCATTATTAATGTTCATATGTCATCAATAACCTGACATTACGGCATTTTAGCAGGAGATAGCGTTTTAATTGTTTCTTTTCATGCAGGTTGGCACAGTAATTGGTGATTGACCTCAAATATTGTGATGTAATGTTGCATTTTGTCTTGTCTTTTTTGCCATGTTATGCTTCTGTGCCACTAGCATCACCAAACGGTTTTGTAAAAATAATGACAGCTTTGAAAAGTTGTAACAAACATCGATTTCACAAACTGCCCCTTAATCTAAAGCATCGCTTCTAAAAAATGCGCAAGTACACCCTATTGGCTGACGTTGATGTGGAGAAATCTATTATTGACCTAATCGCATATATATAAGAGTAAAAGATGCCATGTGCATATCTAAATGTGAATGCCTTATTTTATTCAATATAATACTTGTATATATTATAAATCTTGATGGTTTACTTGCATATTGGCACTATAAACACCTCCTGTTTTATATTTTGTCACAGTGCTCCCGAATAAAATAAAAAAAATCAACACGGAAAGCCTTTTGGCACCAAAGGCTCTCGGCAGCGCAACCGTGCAGTATATCATCAACTCTTCACTTCACCCGCTGTCTACCCGATACCTCGTCTTCAGGACAACTGCCGTGGCAAATATTTAACATATCGCCTGTCTTTGATGCTTGATGGGAGTGTGATTTCACAGCACAGGCGTCGCGGTGCGGCTTTTGACGCTCACTGCCTGTGCTGCGGGACGTCCTGCCACGCGCTTTCATGTGTAGCGCGGGCGTGCGCGTCAAACGGGGCTCAGCGGTGGGGTCGTGTGTTCGTGAGCGCTAGAGAGAACAACAGCTTCCCGTGTTTCCTGTCATGGTCTTGCTGTACCGCCTCTCATGTGCCATCTGGATGGATGTTGAGGAAGACTGAAGAGCTCCTCTTTCGCCCTCTTTTCTCGCTTTCTAACAACCTGCTGTCAGACAGATGTTGAAAAACCTAAACTGCTGACTTTTTACATTTTACAACTAGATTTTTATTTTTTATTAATTTAGTATAAAGTGGTGCTTGGTAATGCTTGCTAGGATTGCTGTGGGTAGTTGCCAGGGCTTCTTTTAGTTTTTTACTTAAACTAGTTTTTTAAGTATATTAAGTACTATACTGCTACATGGTATTTTAAATAATTGCTAGGGTATTGAAATAAGCTTACTAGGGTGTTGTTAAGCATTCTGGGTGGCTGCTAGGGTGTGTCTAGAATGTTCCTGTTGATTGTTAGGTTGCTTAAGAGCCTACGCAAAGTATGATATTTTGGTTCATGACCTGGGTCCGTTTTTCATTGTTAGTCTGGATTATTTTGCCTTTATCCGACTGGTAAAGTATAATCACCTAGAAAACACAATTCTTCTCAAACAGCCACACAATATATGATATGAAATCATTTGAGGCTTTAGCATAAATACTGCAAGAAGTGTAATATGCACTAATTCTTCAGCCTAATACTTAAAGTTGGGGTTTGTGCAGATCTATAACCAGATGACCTATCTAAGATTTGATGGACCACATCCTACACCACATTCTCTTCAACAGCAAACACAATGTTTTCCACCCCCTCTCATTCCCAAAACTCAAAAAGGAATAACTTAATCATTTCTGAATGTTTAAATAGTCTAATTGACTTAATCCTCTGTATTTGGGCAGCATTATTAAATGCGAGAAACAGAAATACACAGACAGGCTGTTATTGACCGTAAGTCCCCATGCAGCCCTTCAGGTGAATCGATCGCATGTCTCTCAGGCAAGTTTGAATCATACTAAACCTTTGACTGACAAAACTTCTCCCCCATTGAAATGCAGTTGAAAACTCCCCTTTATTGATTCCCTCCTTGATGAATGAAGAAAAATTGAAGGAAAGCAAATCTCTCTCTTTCTTCCTCACTCATCACATTTTCCACTTAACCCACACGAGCAGAGCCCTTCAGCCGTGTTTGAAAACAATGAATGAAGAAATGCAACAATGCTATGGCAGAAAAACTGGCTGGCTAATTTTCATCTCTAGTTCCACAAGTGAGCACAAATTGGAAACTGATTATCTCTGCATTGATTACCTGACATCACTGAGCATCCACAAATAAGACATCAACCATAGATGCATATTCGTGACGTAATAGTGTTACTGCAGAGGGCATGCACACACCAGCAGATTTAAAAGAAAACACAACTTAAAGTAACAGTATTCAGAGTATTCAGTGGGATATTCAGTGCGAAATATTGTTATACATTAGGATTTGATTGGAACATAAACTGTAAATGATATTCTATGGTTTTATTGGCTATGATTTTGGATATACTATGATTTAAATGTATATATCTTTTCTCTGCTTACATGGTTTTGGTAAGGTCTGAAAAAAATATTTTCAGAGGCATGAATCATGCACAATAAGACCAGGCACGAGAGACCAATTTTTTTGAGAAAGGGACACTTTGGATTTCATGTTATCTGTAAGAAAGTTGCAAATGTCATGTGACGTGCATTTAAATGCCTGCATTAAACCATTAATGCATTTGTGAGCATTCTGGCCGCAACAGTGTCGTTTCAACAGCAGTATTTTTTATGTGTGCAATGAAAGCCACTCAGCTTCTGTCACCACCCAGAAAAAGCCGGGGGGGATATGAACCCCTGCTGCTCAGGTCCTTCAGAGGGGCCTCGGGGGCCGTGTTTCAGTCCAGCCCGGGGGGCCCTGAGTCCCAGCCACGCCTGCAGGGCACTGGGTTTGTTTGTGTTGAGACGAGAGAACACTCTGACGGTGTTTCTCCTCTATTTCTACAGATGTGCTCTGATGGTCTTCCATAATGAGACAAAGCTGAAGAAAGCTCCAGTTCACTGCCTTCATATAAATGTATGAAAAATATGCTTGTAAATAAAATGTTAATTGCATTTTTTGTCTTTGTAATTTTAAATGACAATTTCTATTATTAAAGGAATTATTCAAAGAATTTTTATTAAAAGGTATTATTAAAAGAATTATTAGATTTTTGAACCAACGCAGTAATATTTGCTCAGGATATAATTTGTAATAAATGTGGGCCAGATGAAGAATATGTTGAGTTGTATAATGCAAAATACATTACGGAGTATGTAAGTTTCACATGCTGTAATGCCATCAAATGCCGTCACTCTTAGCACCCTCAGGTTTGCCCGGGGCCAGAAACAGTCCTGCCTGAACACACACACACCTCACAGTCATGGTCTCACTACAGACACAAGTTGTGTTACCTAGTTACAGCACAGTGATGTCACAGCATGTGATCTCATCAGGGTGCACAAGCACCCAAGTCAGAGCACATATAAGAAATATTAAATAAATAATATGTAACCGTGAATTCTGTCTGCAGCCCATTTTGCTCTTTAATCTAACAAATGAAAATATTGGAGAATAAAATGAAGCATAGAAAGTGGTCATTGTATGACAGGTGGCTGAAGAGGAGGGGCTAAAACAAAATTAGATGGTTTGGCTAAACAGGAAGGTAGTTTTGCACGCGGATCAAGTCAATACATTCTGCTGATGCAGACAAGCATAGTTCTTCAATGAAATAATATACACGGGTGAAACGTGCACAATTACACTAGAAAAATGTATTAAGAAAGTACGTAGGTTTAATTTTGATTTAATGTTGAGTTTAATATAGTTATACGACAGACAACCAAATAGAAGCAAGCAGCAAATCACCCACTCATGAGATGGGGGTGTAATAGAATAATTATGGCCTGTATGGTGGTAATGACCCATGTGTTGAGTCAGCAAAATTTAGAGCCTTTTTAATCAACCCCGAACAAACGCTGTAAACCATCTACACGCTTCTGTCAATGTTTATTAAATCCCCAGTCACTGAATTTTAAATATTCTCACAAATTGATGCAGTTGTTGAAATACTCTCATATTTCAGTCACTCTGAAGGACATTAATATATCGGTTGCCACATGCCCTTTGCATTCACAAGCTCAATTACGGACCCCGGCTGATGCAAAAGAGTAATGAGACAGAATAAATATTTTTTCTTTCTTCCTCAGCCACCCGTGAAAACAGAGCACAGAGAGACGCCCACTGCGATGACAGGCGTCTGTGCAGAACACCCGGGAAATATATATCAAAGTCAGACTCATAATTTATGTAATGACATTTGCTTGGCCACTGATTAGCTACCTTATCAACCTCAGTAATAAAGGAGCCCTAACCCCCGAGTTTATCATTCATTTATCAGCAGTCGTTTTGAATAATATCACAGGATTGTAATGTAATCATTATGCGGCGTACAGAGCGGGACGGAGGCAGTGTCATGGACTGTCATAGTTCACGCCTCTTAATTTGCCTCTGCTCTCAGACGCCGGGGACAAATTGAGTCAACAGAAAAAAAGACTAGGAATAAAAAGGCGTATCAGAGGGCCGGATCTCGGGGACCGAGAGATGGTGGAGGAGGATGTAGGAAATGTTGCATATGAACCAGGGACCAATGAGGTCACAGCCAATCAGATGCTTTAGACAGGAAGGGAGCATGAATATGGAGGACCAATTAACAGCTGAGAGGAAGGAAGGGCAGAGAAAGAACTAAGAACTAGAGAGAAACAAACAAACTGCTAGAGTCCACTGAGGTAGATGCTAATAAAATGCTACAAAGAGGCAGGAAAAAAATGAGACAATTTAAAAGTTGAGGAAAGGAAGGGGTTAATTTTTTAAAAATGTTTTCGATGACAAGAAAGAAAGAAAGAGAAGTTTTAAAGAAAACTTTATGGTAAAATAATCGAATATTAATCGGCTTAAAATAACAGAAAAAGACCATTTTCATTTAGACAAAACAAACAACAAAAAGCAGCATTTTGTCTTCTTGTCATATCAAAAGCATTGAAACCCATAAAGACTCCATAAAGTGAGGCTGACATTATTTTTCAAACTTTTCCACCTACAGATCAGATGACAACACTCTATAATGGAGAGGGCAGGCAATATGACTGTTACATTGCACTTATCCATTTTCCCAGATATGATGGATTTGTGCATCTGAAGCGAGAGGAATGAAAGAATATGAGAAATTACGGTGACTCTAGGAACGCAGCAATGGTAAATGTAATTTGATCGACACAAATTACGGCTGGCATGTCAGGGAGTTTCGTCTAGTCCTGCAGTAATATTCCTGTCAGAAATCTCATATATCCTTCCCCATATCACATCGTGTTTATTTATTCTCTCTCTCTCTTACACACACACACACTCACTGTCTCTCATTCACTCAAATTGCAGGATATTACATTTGTTTTGCAGCCGTTGGAGGGATAAACTGTGTCTCATAGTGTGTAGTCACATGTCATGAACACAATAACGCACTAGTCAAAAGATCTGATGAAAAGAACAGCTCAACATTTCCCCGTCAACTCCCCCTAGAATGAACACAATCACACATTTAAATAAATCGTAAAGCCCAGCATTTTGTCTTCTAATGTCCTTTTGTATCATATTTTTCATGTTTACCTCAAAACCAGAAGCTCTTATGGAGAAATGACATGAATTTCTTATGAATGTATTATCATTTTCACAAATCACATTTTTTGTGTTTGGTGTGTTAGAAAATGAGGGGCTGTTCATTTACACAGTATGTGTCTTTATTTCATGAAAATTTACATAAACTTTTCCTTCAATATTTCAAGATTCCTAAAAAGTTTCTATTTTGGTTTGAAATAAATTTAGATTTTCAATGTGGTCTTAGATTTTTGAATCCTGCTTATTATTTTTATCGCATCATGTCTGCTGTAAAATGCTATTTTAATTTAATCACGTTTACATATAACAATGATTTTATTATTTGGCAAAGTCACATGGGCATATTTTAAAATGTTAAAAAACATATCTAAAAATTTTAAATCAGTGTAACTTGGTATAAGAAAAGATTTTCATCTTGTCCGTAAACATTTTTCTTCAGCGTGCTCTTCGCATTGAAACCTTGCAAGGTCAGATGAACATCTGCAGCCATGGAGGAAGTCAAGCTCAGTAAGTCTGTCAGCAGTTTAACCAAACACACTAGAGGAAAACCCAACGCCAATAACAGACCTGCCCATGTTATGAACAGACAGAAGGCCACAGCACCTACAGTGAAATACCTCCTACAATAAACGGAAGAACCTTTAGAATACACAATAAGATGGAATCATCCATTGAGCATTAAACACAATAGAATTTGGCAGCTTTATGTATAAAGTCCACCAACAGCACTAATTTTACACCTCCATGTCCATGAGGACTTTTCCTGTTGTTTTTGATGCTTTGCAGTCTGTCAGACGCATGGAATCATGGGAGGAGCCGTAAGTGGTGTTGGGGCAGCAATTCCATGTTGGAAAATTTCACTCCAGTTTCACACCAATCCATAAACAAACCCATGCTTCTAAGGTGAGACAGTATAAGTAAAAAAAATCTCCGTTTTGGCAGGCTTTATGACTCTGTGTGTGTGTATATGAACGTGTGCTTATTACCCCAGTAGAGGGGGCTCGCCGCTCTAAATCAATAATAATGACTGTGATTAATGAGGGGAGATTCTCAGCCTGTGGAAGTCTGTGTCCGTCCCCTACGGAAGATTCTGACTCCGATCGGATCCTCCAAAGTGCTAAACCACCAAATCCTCTTGCAACGCCTTGTCAATTCAGCAGGGACGTCAGCTTCATCTTACAGCCTCTAAAAGACACTCATATACACAAACTCACACTCTGCTCTGAAGACACACTGTGTCTCTTTCATACTTGGAAAGTATGAGCAGCTTTCCAAAAACACTATCACCAATCACCATGTGGCTTTACGGAGAATCATCGCTCCTTTCTTTCTCTCTCCCTCCATATTTTTCTTCTTCACCTTTTTCTAAAGAGCCCCTCCAGATGGAGGGCTTGTCGTATGCAATATGAGATCATAAAAGGTCTAATAGAAAGGAGAAGCCTTGCATTATGCCGTTTAGTCAAATGGCTTTTGTTCCCATTAAAGACAATCAGTTTGATACGTTTTCATGCTATTTGCATTAATAAATCAGATCTGGTTTTATTATGGTATGCTTTAATGATATTTATATAATCCCTCTTTATATAATCCCCGGCCTGTAAATAGTATAGTAGCCCAAGGGTAAGTTGTCACACTGGGACGTCTTACGAGATAAAGAACATCACAGTGGGATGTTCAATTGTTCTCTTGAGACAAAAGACTGGACAAAACATGCAAAATTATACAATCCAAGAGATTAAATACCATTTACCAATGTTTCATTTTCACAGTTCCAATGTGTAATGGCTGCAGGACTGAATTTAAATACTGAATTAAATACTGAATTTAAGTGAATTGAGGTGTGCAAGTATTTGAGCACTTAAGGAAAAAACAAAAATCCCACTGTGTTAGAATGACAAAAATACAATACGATAGAATAACAAAATACAAAGTTTAAATGGTCCTAAAAATGTATTAATTTTATAAAAATAGTCATAAAAAGTCCTTTTTGCAATTAATTTCTTGACCTAATTAATTTCAGTTCAAATGTATTTATATAGCGATTTTCACAATTTTGCATTGCTGCAAAGCAGCTTTACAGTAACAAAATAAGCATAAAGATAAGGGAAAAAAACTGATAAACTGGAAAATTATTAAATATATGAAATACATTTCATGTATTTGAATAGACATGTAGAGATGGAATCATAATAATAGAGATCTTCAAAATTTAACAACCAAAAAGTATTCAAATACTTTTTGTTACTTTATCATTTAAAACTTTTCAACCCAGCCCCTATGTTTTAAGCCCTTAAGTTTGTTTGTTTGGTGGTAGGTCTTGTGTTCTTTGTGTTATGGTACAAAGTAAGTCTATGCGTCTTGTTTATAATGTTCAAAAACAATTCATAACCTATATGTCTAAATAACCTTCTGTCTAATGACAGATTCTTTAGGCTCAGAATGATCCTTTATTACATACAGTCTGTCCCAATTATCATCAGCAAGATTAACAACATTCACAGATGTACACAATATCATAAAGAATTCACTTCCTTTTACAAGTGTCATTACTGTAACTTGAGTCTTTGATCTAATTTACCTTATGTGCCATGCGTTGCCATTTGTATTGAGCAAGTGAAATGTTTGAGCTACAGTGTGTGTATAACAGTTATCCATCTATAGAGAATTTGACTGCATGCATAATGACCTAAAATGCAACCCAAATAACACGTTCAACACAAAAACGGGAACTGATGTGCTTTTCAAAACAGACAAGCATGACACATGAAGAAAGCATGGCACACGAAAGAAAACAAAGCACTGTTTAAACCAGGCAGTTGTGAAGTATTTCAGGTAAACAAAAGCTAATGAGAAAATGGTGTGCAAGCTTTGGAAAGTGCCAGTGATAAAGGGTAAAAAATGTCACTTCGATTTAAAGAGAGGACAGTTAGCAGTTCATTAAAAGAAGGGCCATATTGCGGTACGGAGGCCTGCTGGCAACCGTCCCCAATCTGGGCCACTCACAGCCAGTCCAGATGGCACGAGAACCCGTACAGAGTTTAAAAAGATCTTGCAGAGAGTGTGGCAGAGTGCTTCCCTTGCCCGTCATTGACACGCCGTGGCTTGCCAGAGTCGATACATTCCTCTCTCTCTCTCTTTTGCTGCAAAGTGTCATTGCCTGATTGGGAATATGCTCATACTAAAGAGCTGCTGGAAGTGCTGATTTATGAGTGCTGAAATGTATTCTGCTAGTTAGTATGGAGATTAGTGCTGAAGACGATTAGTACAGACAGTGTCTCTGCTAGGAAAGCAAATATCACTGCAGCACTGCAGGAGGTTCAGATGAAATTAGCACTGTCAACTCCTATTCAACAAAATCTGCCTGGTAAACAGCTATTATTTATCATAATAAAATAAGAAGAGTTTTCATCAGTTTAAGGAACATTGATTTTAGAAAAGTTAAGTTTAAAATTTACTGTTAGATACATTATTAGCTTAAAATGTGTAATATTTAAGCTTTTTGAAACTGGGAATACAATGTATAAGATCTATGAAAGTTTACTGTGTCAGTCAGACTTTATGTTGACTTTAGATTACAATACAAAAAAAGAAATGTTCAATCAGGCAGGAATGTGAGAAGATCCACAACTTTTCCCATAATGACAACACCCCTCTGAAATATTAGGTTAACTATTAGAAACATATTTCATCTCATTACATGTATCAATCATAATATGGATTTGTCAAATTAAAAACTCGTATGGTTGAATTTGATTGAGCAATAATTATCAAGGAACATAAAACATGACAAATGACCAGAGTTCATATCCCAGGAGACCTGTGCGATTCACTGCTGGTTGTGCTTCTTCAGCTAGAAGACAGAAAACATTATAAGTGATGGCCTGACATACCATAACCCAAAACCCTCAAGTCTGGGATTATTTGTCATGGTCTAACTTCTGGATATTGACTCTTCAACCCAAAACTTCAGCTGATGTCTCTGTGGTTTACAGGAAGATGGTGAGATGAAAAAGCAAATAATAAACCTGACAGAAAGTGTCTGATCAAACTTTTTGTGAATTTATAACATCACTTCTTTTGACTTATTGACCTTTACAGCCTGGGTTCCTTTGGGCCATAACAAAATAGCTCGTAAATATACAGTACCAAATCATTTTTCCCTCAAACAGAGAATGCATATCTTCTGCACTTGTGCCTATGAACAGGGCACTCCACCTCCGACTCCTTGGATGGCAGGGCATAGTTGGAGGGCCAGTATCTAATTGATCTCTTTAACCTGTATAAATAGTTTGTGTGTTCGGAGGCCACGGCACCATATATGCTCACAAGTGGGAATTAATAACAAAATCACTGTGGGGGTGGATAAACTGACAGCTAGCGAGTCCGTAGAATTGGCCCAGCTCATTTCTACAATACCTGCTGACCTCTGAGCTGCCACCTGCCTTCATTTACAGTATCAAACCTGAATTATTTATGTCACATCGCCTCCACTGAGAGAAAATCAATGCAGGTGGTCATTTTGTTTGCACATTCTCTTCATGGCCATTATTCTAGATGCCAGCCATTAACATTCTCCCAGAATCATGACTCTGAAACATGTTTCGCACCCGGTTTGTGTGTCAAAGCTGGAAAGAGCGATAATGACCAGTAGCTAGCGTCCCTGAAGGATGAAGCCACTTTCAAATGCAAATTTTTATCAGTGCAAATTTAAGATGAAGCAAATAATAATATTGGTCACTGAATTAGACACACTTCTGTGTAGACCTAATTGTTGTGGGACGATGATTGGTAAATACACCGTGTTAGTACTACTTTTGTTATAATTAATTATAGGAGAATCTGGGGCTATTTGTCACACAGGGAAGTTGAGGCAAAATCTATGTGATAGTAATTTGTAAGTTTTGTCTATTTGGACAAATTGATAATTGATGCTGTCTATCTATGGTTTTGTATATAACACCTAGTTTAAAACACATATACAGGGAGAAAACTGACACAAATGCTGCTACAGAGAAGAGAAAAAGAAACAGACTTGACTCTGAATTATTAATTTGCTCATTTTAAGTCCCTTTTCATTCGCACCAGTTTAACACAAATCTCACAGGCCTTTCTCAAAAGCCTCAGAATATCTTTAAATATTAATCTGGATTAGAAACCATGTAATTATGTCAATCTAGCAGTTCATTTGAGTTTAACCTGGTATTTAGGTCATTATTCCACCTGAATTTAAGAGCAGGCGTGAAGTGATTTCTATTTGACAGGAGACAGGGAATATCCTGGGTGCAGACATCAAGGGTCTGAACATCACATGCTTACGCAGTTGCTCAAAGGAGGGGCGTGGAGGGTTGTAAAGCCTCATTAAAAGAGTCACGCATATTAATGACTGGAACTCAGATCTGACTGGCCCAGTCAAAAGGCAGGTTAATGAATATGGCTGCAGGGGTTCATGGGAAATTACTCACATTTTAAAGATGGAAGAGTGAGTGATTTTTGGCCTGTACCTTCATATAGCAAAAAAACAACAACACTGGTTTAAAAGTAGTAAATGAAAACGTTTAGGTATCTCGGTTTATCTAAGACACACAAAACAGTCATAATTTCATATTTAATATTAAAGAATAATTTCTTTCAATAATAATTAATAATTAAAAATAAAGGTGCAGAAAAGAGTTTCTCACAATGAAGTTTGAGTCAGAGTTTGAGTCACCATTTCATTCTTAGCTTTTACAGTTTATAGAACCTACAAAGAAATTATATAAAAATATAAAATCCTACAAAGACTCATTTGTGCAAAATAAAATTTTGTAGGTGTTAATAGTTGTTTACCATACAGTCTGACAAAGAACCAAAGAACCAAAGAACCTTATTTTAACACTCATTTTATAAGTGTGTATATGCTTTATAAAATAATAGGGTTTGCAATCAGACATTTCTACTGTTCTCAAGAAAATAAGTTTATTCCTTCTATTTTTAAATATGCTGTTTGTTTGGAAATTTGCAACATCAGATTAATAAAAAAGTCAAACAATTGAAGTTTCCACAGAGTCTGACGGTAATAAAATTCATGCAAATGCACAGCGACACAGGATAGCAGGCACTCTGACAGCTAGTGACCTTTAAGTTCATGATGAAAAACAAATGTCAAGTGTCTAAGAGGCTGGACTGTTGCAGGCTTTGTGGGGATTTTGTGTGCATCTTACAGGATGCATTAATTCAACCCATCGTCAATATCTTGAAAAACAGGGATGTTTGTGCACAAATCCAGCTCCTCATTTATATAGAAAACAAGATAGGGAGTCTTTGATCCTCTGTTAGTGATGTAGATGGGGGCATTGTAACCCCGCTTAGATGCAGTCATTAGGCATCCCATCGATTTGGCTGTGATTTCAAATGTAATTGTACATAGTGGCTGCCACATGCGCTGCTTAAATAAAATACGTAAACTAGATATTTATATTTTCTGAGCTGCTAAGCTGTGTGGTTGCTAGGTTGGTTGTTTACTAGCCCAGGACAAAGGAACCCACCCACTGGTCTGTATAATAGTTTAGTCTCTGAATATGGCTTAAGTCCTGCCTTTAATTTAAATTGATGGGATTATATACCCTGTTTTATTGCCCACCAGGTGAATATCATTAGCCTGATTGCTTAGAAAAGTAATAGCATGTCTTCTCAACAAGACGCGCAATTTGAGAAATCTGTAGCACAAATGAAACTTTGTTCAAATCACTTTAACATTAAGTATGAGTGACAGTGATAGTGATGTTTGTTTTTAGCAAACACAATTAGCGTGTGCAATACTCAACACTTCTTTTCCCTCTGCGGGATCATGACAGGAAAGAAAATAAAGGTTGAGCGCTTATTTTATAAATATGTCAATTTACAGTCACATAATTCTGTGCAAATGATGTGCCAACAGTTGCAGTTACTGTATTTCGCATCAAGGCTCCGGTAACATTCTTATTGAAACAAGAAAAAGATTGATTACAGTGAGCTTTTTGTCAACAGAGTTTATACAGATCATGTCATACAAACTCAGTGTATAGAGAGCCCATGTCTCCTCAGAGAGACGGCCGGCAGAGAGCGAATGTTGTATCAGAGAGTTTCAGGAGGAGAATTTGTCCCTGAAAACCAAGCAGAATCCCACCTGAGATTAGAAAATCATGGAATTGTGTTAAAATAACTTGGTAAAATACAATGACTACGTCCAATAATTCAGTCCTCCCAAATGTCTCGGGTATACTTAGAGGGACAGAGATATACAATGTTGTTGGCACAACCAAACAAATCTGTTCACTCGCTTCATACTTTCCAACTAAGTCAGTTTCAAAACAATAGAATCAAATAATGAATTCGTTTTCGGGGGTCACAGAGTTCTTTGTAGTTTGTTCACTGCGGCATACACCCAACATTCAATGCACTAAAGAAAAGCCACAGATTTAATAGAAACTTTGAGGGTGGAAATGCCTGTCACTGCTCTTCAAAGCAGGGCCTTGCACAACATAAAGACCGGATTGGACTATTTTATGGCTTACAGTGGCCACAAATAAATGTTCCGAGTACACAAAGACAATTCATCTCCTTCTCTTTCAACATAGTGAGGAAGGAAAGACATTTGTATATCCTGCTCTATGTACAGAGGTCTTGCGGAGTGTATGGAAACCATTGTTGTGATAGATCCAACTACCTCATAACATAACTCAAAGCATCCTAAATGGTTTCGAGGACAACTAGTGCTTCAAACGTCCTGTTTATGCCTCTGTGACAGAAAAGATAAACGTATCAAATATCCAGCAACTAACGCTCTCGACAAATATTTTGTTACAATATCACTTTCCTCAAACTCGTGGCTTACTGGAAGTTGACTCCAGCTAAATGCAGGCAATTTGGTTCACTTTTCTCCACCTTCAGCCTATTTCTGTCAAGTGCCGCGCTCCAACCCCACCCGGCAAATGGATTGTGGGAAAGTGATGCGTCCCCAACAATTCTATCATGAAGAAATGAGGAAAGGCAACATTACAGATGAGTTCACATATACAGTACTCAGCCCGAGATCGCCTCTCTCCCCCACCCGCACCTCTCTGCCTCTGACAGTTATTGTTTGTTGAACGGATGACAAGATTGATGCTTCTCTGTAAATCAGGGCCGAGCATGAGTGACTCCTTCCCATACTCATATCTATCATCTGCAGAATGGAGATTAATAGGAGAGAGTCCTATTCTTGGATTTGTTGAGGGCACTTGCTCCCTGACCTCTGGTAAATAATTAGATATCTTTGAGAGCCACTGCACCGTGGCGATGGACAGGCAGAGCTGCAGACGAACTCTAATGGCCTGCAGGGTGAATTCGTGTACAAATGGTCTGCTACACACCAGACAAGAACAGGCTGTATACTTTTGATTTTTGTATGTATGTGTATGTGTCCATARGTCTATACGTATACACACACACACACACACATATATAATTCTGTGTGAAGAATCAAACAGAAACATTATTTTACAATATTTACAAAAAGTATTTTACATAAAGTAGCCTATACATTTATATAGCGGTTTATTTTTCATTTGTTAGGGCACAAATAAATAAATAATAATAATCTGAATTAAGACAAATAAGAATCAGCTTCTAGAAAATGAATCTGCAGAAAACAGAAAACTAGTTCGAAGATAAACTACACAGTCCAAAACAAAAGACAACAATCAGAAAGCTTGCTAAACATGCATCCTTTAGCTCCACGGCATGTTTATTAAGCTCTTTGCAAGCAGTTTTTATTTGTTTGTTTGCTTGTTTTGTTTTTGGGAGGGAATGCCTCATAACATTCTAAAAATCTGCATAAGAATCTTCTAATTGGTTGTAAGGTTTTATTCTTCTAGCAATTAATAAGAGAATTCAAGTTTGCTGGATTCTTTGTTAAAAGGTATTACAATATCTGTGCCATTGCTGCTTCTACAGAGAAATGTGCATCCCAACAAAATATTATCAAAGGCTTGGAGACCCAGGGGCCTTTTGGATATTTTTATTTTCTTATAATTGAGCTGTAATGGGCCTATATGGGGCATGTTTTTCTGCTTTATAGAGGATTTTAATGCTTTCCATTATCACTTTACAAAACTTGAGGTTTAATGTTACAAAACTTAGAAAGAGTTTCATTAACACCAGAAAACAATTTGACCAAGAAAAAGTCAGCAGGAAATGTGTAATGTGTGATGCAGATCACAGAACAAATGTGTTCTTGTCAAAACTCAACAGGAAAAAAAGTGTTTCCTGTAGTTGAGCAAAATTTCAAGAAAAAGGGAAAGAAAATATGAAACATGTCTAAAGCATTTTATCGAAAGGAAACATGAAGAAGCACCTGGAATATTTCACAATAAATTATGATGTCACTGGGGATGTCACTCAAAACAAAGTAGAAAATTGTACAATTTAAAATGAACCATTTATTTATGGTACTAACATAAAAGAACACTGACATGATTTCCACCTTTAAAAACTGTAAGTGAAATATTTCACTCAATACATTAAAACAGGGGTATTATAATAGAGGCATAGAAATGTACCACAGTAGAAATGACCCAACTACTTCTCCACTGTTCTGTGTGGCAAAACCAACTTTAATGGCCAACATGACAAGAGCAGAATCCAGGATATGTTCTCAGCCTTCATTAATGCTGTTAGACTCCTCCTCCGGTCTGCTGTCGAGGTGAAGTGCTTAGGGTAGAACAGAGTGATGGATGATCAGGGAGTAAACGGGGGACGTCTGGGCGAAAGCGGGTGGGTGTGAATGATTCACAATTTCCCTCTTTCAAAGCCTTTCTGATAATGACACATCTATTGCTGTGTCGTCCTTTATTACCACTGCTAATAGAAACAACAATAATAAAACTAATACAATAACACATACTAATAACCACCATCATCATTATAAACTTAATTTGTCCCATTAATTGTCAGACATTATGTTGAAAATACATGATCCTGCATGTTTTTCCCCCTTATAAACTGCGGTAATAATCTATGAACTGCTTTGTTATCACTGGGAGGAGAAATCGTGCTGTAATGTAATATTATTTGATATTTAAGGGTTTCGTTTTATAGTACACTTCTGTTTTTAAAATTAGGCTGCAATGATTCCGGCATTATTGCGTAATAATCCAATACAATATGTTTTATTGTATTTTTGTCAATTAAATTACTCTCGGCCGAATGAACCTGGATGTCACCTTTGAGGAGGTTGTTATACGAAGGTTTATTATAAAGGTTTATTATTGTGGACCTGTTTACCTTGAGAAAATAAGATTTTCTCCTGATAAGCAATTTTGTTTATTACTTTTAATGATTTCATTAGGAGAACGCTGCCTCAGAGGTGGGCTGAGGAACCGGGCAGCTCGCCTGAGAAAATACAAACACATGCACACCATATGAAGAAATGAACAATTAAAACTGCAAATATTAATAATAACAGACAACCAAGCTGATAACAATGCCATAAAGACCGTCAATAAAACTGGAACAACAAAGCAACACAAATTACTTCCAATCTATAACGGCCCACCCCAAAAATAAACTTAATCCGAAAGCAATAATGGTGTTTGCTGTCCTAAAAAATAACTCAAGGATGTTAGCGATACATAATACATATGAGTGAATCTCACTGTTTGGGTTGATTTGTCGTTTAAATAACCAGTGTTCAAAAATAACAGAAAAGCTCTCTGTCAACATTTCTATTCACTTCAATGGAAGCTGGTGTGTTGGTGCATTCAGTAATCTGGAAGAAGAGAGAGAGAGAGAGAGATAGAGGCTAATTATTGCTTTTTTTGTATGGTTGCAAAGAAAGATGCTTTTCATGTCAGATGGTGTAGTAACAGTATCTACCAGCAGAGGCTAACTGCTCAAGCTAAAAGGCCAAACTCTGACCTCCTGTAAATAA
>JAZGTJ010001229.1:0-62130 GCA_036877575.1 Botia almorhae | reverse complement strand
TTATGAACGAACAGACCCGAAATGAGCAGGAATAACAATGCTATTTTACAAAATCTGAAGAGACGCTGAGCCTCGCGTTGTGCACGCGCCGCCATCTTGGTCACATTAATCATTGAATGTAGACTACAGATTGTATGGTATTGTCAGACAAGAGATGCTGCACATTTTGTAGCCTAAAAATGAAACTGTTTTAAAGCCTGTACCTACGTAAAGTTGCTGAACTGAAGTCTGTAAAAAATCCCTAACAAACAACATGTGTTAAAGAGGCTGGACTTTGGGCAAAGGGTATTTGACCAGTAATTGACATTGACCTCTAGAAGTGTTATCTGCTGACCTCCTCTTGTTAAAGTAATTGATTACTCATCCCCTAAGACCACAGCTAACTGATCACAGGTCTGACCCCTTTATATGACTACTTGTTTATTTAGAAGAAAAGCTTTGTGCAAGTATACCTTAAGAATACAAAAAAACACCCTTGCACCTCAGTCATTTAACAATATTAACTATTTTCTATAGCACATCTTAATGTTTTTTGTTCTGTAACTTTAGAATGTGTGTGTGTGTGTGTGTGTGTGTGTGTGTGTGTGTGTGAGATATATTTTTAACTGACACTACAAAAGCCTCATGATCTTTATGAACACTAAAATGTTTAATGAATTAGTTTCTGTATAAAGCTTTTTTAACTGCTAGTAAATAAACAGTTCTCACTTTAATGATCATGGTATGCTTTCACCTGATAGAATTATATTTAATACTTGTCTTGTACAATACATTCATTAGAATAAGCGCAAATAAAATCATGCATCATATGACAATGAATTTATAATGGGTGAATATGGAGCCTTTTAATCTGTGACTTTTTACAGACTTTTTATTTAGTATGTAATAACATTGTGACAAAGTTGGGCATATTTTGGTCTTGCCAAAAAGTTAGCTAGCGGATTGGGATTGTTTTAAAATTACATTTATCGAGGTCACGTGACGCAAATGATGGAGTAGCTGTGTTGCTGGCAAGCTCCGGCAAAGCCTTCAAACTTTTCCCTCATTAGATTCAACATTGCTCCCTATAGTGCTAAAAACAAATGCAGATTAAATAAGGTATGTCAACGAAACAACCTGACCTAGGTTACAATCTTCGTAAAAGGGAATCTTCAAAGTTAAACACAAGCTTGCGCCCAAAAATGGCAGATGCACTTATGGCTCCCAGCGATATTGACACGCTTGTAAAGAGAATTACAATGAAAGTTTTGGCAGGCATTGATAAAGCTCTTGAGAATAAAATCGACCCGGTGCTGGAGAAACTATCCGCAACTTTAGCACACATTGAGGAGGTGGAGACCCGCGTCACTGAAGCCAAAACGCGCATATCTGTGGTGGAGGATACGGTCTTAAGAGACAACGCAGATTTGAGCTAAATGAAAGCTAAACTCAACGCGGCTCTGGAGAAGATAGACGATCTGAAAAACAGGAGCAGGCGGTGTAATATTCGAATAATTGGCCTGCCCGAAGGCGAGGAGGGGACCAGCCCGGTCTCATTCCTCAAAATGTACCCAATTTGCTCAACATTGAATTTAAGAATCACCAGGTAAAGATAGAGCCGTCCCGCACCAGGAGAGAGACCGCGGGCGCTCATTCTAAAACTTCACAACTTCCAAGACAAAGCACGTATTCTACAAGCTGCGCGAGTTGCGGGCCAGCTGGTTTCTAAATGGCATAATATCTTCATCTTTGAAGATTTCTCCATTGCCGTGGTGAGAAAAAGACAAGTATTCGGAAACGTCAAGAAACAACGAACGAGGAATTACCTTTGCCATGATCTACCCGGTGATTCTCAGAGTACAGCACGATGGCATAAAACTCTTCAAGCAGCCTAAGGAGGTAGAGGCTTTCCTGGACAGCTTGTCTAAATCAACCCCTACCACCTCACCCGGCCCAAACCATACTAGGTAGATTAAATGACAATATGGCTAAGTCGTTTATGTCTACAGGGACATATTGTTTTTGGTACATAAAATAGCACATATAGACTTTATATATGGGATAATAATGTTTTATTTGCGACACTTATTCGTTTAGAATCTGATTAAGTTGATGAATAGAGAGGAAAAAAAAGAAAAAATATAACTGTGATATTGCTTATAATGGTTATGAGTATAAGCTTATAGGAGAAGGCTGTGGCCGCAGCAGACTGTCGATGTAGAAAATCATATTAAAACTTTCTGATTTTGCTATTTCCTTTTTAATAACTACACAACTATTGTTTGTTCTTTGCAAGTTACGGTCATCTTATGTTTCCAACGAGACAGAGTGGCTTTCACTGTTGATCTCAAATGTGAAACTGACCTGCGTCAGACCTCCTTTTTACACACACAAAAATGTCTATAAGGTGTTAAATGTAAATAGTTCTGCAATTATGTTCGATATGCAAGACAATTTTATTTTTTTATTTGGAAGGGCGTTCAAAATCCAGTAAAAAGGAAAAAGATTTATAATTTCTTAAAAAAGGAGAAGGTCCACATAGCATTTCTGCAGGAGACACAATGGAGGTTGAGCATGCTAAATTGACGCGTGACTGGGTGGGGCAAGTGTATGGTTCGTTATTCACTAGCAAGAGCAGGGGAGTTGCTATTCTTGTAAATAAATGTATACCATTATCAAATGTAAATACATATTATGACAAATCAGGTCACTTTATTTTGCTCAAGGCTATATTAGCTGGACAACCAATTACTCTAATGAATGTTTTTTATCCCTCCTATTCAGTCTAATGAGCTAATTACACGTTTTCTCAAAATTTGCTGAATGGCAATGTGAACATAGTGTAATTGCTGGAGACTTTAATTGTACTTTGTTACCTAAATTAGATAAATCCTTATCATCTAATGATAAACCTTCTAGCAGAGCACAAGCCCTGAGTGAGACATGTGAAGAGCTGGGTCTTGTGGATATCTGGCAAGCTCTACACCCCAGAGATAGAGAATACACATTTTTTTCCGGAGTTCACAAAACAGGCAGCAGGTGAGATTACTTTTTTCTCCTAAAACTTCACTTCAAAATGTAATAGATTATAAAATTGGAAATATTGTGATTTCTGACCATGCTGCTGTTTTTCTTAAATTAGGCTTATCTAATCAAATTTATTTTCCAACACCCTGGAAATTTAATTTATGGCTTGTACATGATCCAAATTTTGAATCTTATCTTAAGGAGCAAATTAAGCTATTTCTTATTATCAATAAAACCCCAGATGTTTCCCCCAATTTGCTCTGGGATACTGCTAAAGCATACATTAGGGGACTAATTATTTCTTATGTATCAAATCAGAAAAAGAAGCACCTGGCAGATCAGAGAAGGCTTGAAATAATTCTTCATGATCACCAAATGAATATATAATACTAGCCCATCAGGTGCTTTTTTGGCTGAGATTAAAACAGTACAAACTTCTTTAGAAGCAATTCTCACCAACAAAGCTGAGAAATCTGTATTTTTTGCTAGACAGCGAATGTATGAATTTGCCAATAAACCAAATAAATACCTGGCTAACTTATTGTGTTGTGGATCCTATGCACATGTCATCTCTAGCATTAAGGATAAAGAAGGCAACTGTCATCATGATAATAAAATAATAAGGTTTCCAGGGCATTTTACAAGAGGCTTTACTCTTCTCACTCCGATCCCACTTCAGGTGACAATATGAATAAATTCCTTGCAAAAATAAACATTCCAGGATTAGTTGAAGAGAAAGACAGATGCCAATTGAACTTAGTAAAATTCTAAATTACATTAAAAGCGCCAGGACCCGATGGGTTTACGACGCAATTCTTTGAGTTGTTCGTACATCTAATGCTTGAGATGATACAATATTCATATAATTCTGGTGAACTCCCTAGCTCTATGTTAGAGGCCAATATTTGTGTTATCGTAAAAAAAGGGCAAATGTCCTGAGGAATGCGACTCCTACCACCCTATCTACCTACTTAACATGGATACCAAAATCTTAGCTAAAATATTAGCCATCCGACTTGAATCAATACTTCCTACGATAATTAATATTGACCAGACAGGCTTCGTTAAAGGTAGATCATCAGCTCATAATGTCAGAAGGCTTCTTAATATAATTCAACATTCAAATCAGTGTGCAAAAACAGGTTTAGTTATCTCTTTAGATGCAGAGAAAGCATTCGACAGGGTTGAATGGCCATTCATTTATTAAATGGGTTAAAATTTTATACTCTCTTCCTACAGCAAATGTCAAATCCTCCAAGTTTTCTTTATCACGTGGCACCGGACAAGGATGCCCAATGTCACCGCTTCTGTTTGCATTCGCCATTGAGCCACTAGCAGTGGCCATAAGACATGACCCCCTTATTGAGGGGCTTTGTCTAGGAAAGAAAACCCACAAGATTTCTCTTTATATGGATAACATCTTAATATTCCTTGATTCTCCACAACAATCTATCCCACACTTAATTAACCTGATTCCCAGCTTTGGTGCCTTCTCTGGGTATAAAATACATGTTTCAAAATCAGAAGCAATGCCTTTAAAAAATTTGCACTCTTATAATTCTACAATTTCTCACCCATATAATGGTCTCCTGCTGGCCTTACCTATTTGGGTATAAAGATTTCACCTAAACTACATAACTTGTATCAAAACAATTTTGCCCCAGAGCATTAAAACAGATCTAGATAGATGGTGTAACCTACCTCTATCGTTATTAGGCTGAATCCATGTTGTTAAGTTGAATATATTACCTCGTCTTTTATACCCACTCTTATTCCTAACAGAGCCCTAAAACAGCTGCATGGTTTTATTATTTCCTTTATTTGGAGGAAAAAAAGGCCCAGATTAAGATACAGCTACCCACCACTGCCTAGCGGACTGGGCGGAGTAGCTGCTCCTTCTTTAAGATGTACCAACTTTCTGCTCCGTTTTATATTGAAATGGCATATAAATGAACCAAACTCAACTTGGATCAGTGCCGAAGCTGCAAATCTTAGGTCGGTTCCTCTACGGAACCTATTGTATGTTTCATCAAAAAAACTGCCAGCCTTAATAAAAGGTAATTTAATTTTTAGTAATATGATAAAAATATGGAGGATTGCTTGTAAAATAGAAGGCTATCACTCCCATCTTTCTTTACTAACACCACTACATAACAATCCAGATTTTCCTCCAGGGATGAATGATGGACTGATACATTGGAAAGAAAAAGGGATTTATGTCATAGGAGATGTAGTGGAAAATAAACAGCTAATGACCTTTGAGCAAATTGGTGTAAAATACAACCGTAGGGTTGAATATTAAATCGCATTTGTTGCTGTGTCACAACCCAATCTCCTTCCTTTAAGGGAACCCTTGGCATTCCTGAGCCTTCAAATAGTCTTTTTTCGTCTTTCTCTATTCCTATTCTTTATAAGGTAATATTCTTCAAATACACCGTTTAAAGGTAATTGCATATGTTATTTTACCAATTACATGCATCTTCATTTTAACCATTTCATTGCATAACTTCAGACAGTAATGTTAATAAATCATTTCACCTATAAACTCTGTACCAATTAGTTTTGATTCATTGTTAATAATTCAAAGCAACTCATAGCAACACTCTCCCACATATAGCTATCTTAACTGTGCTTATTTCCGTCATTGGTATAAGTAGCTGAATGGTGGAAATTGACAGAAAACATACAGTGTTATACCTTCTTGCTGTTAACAGTTTTCTAGTCATTTTGGCATTCCTACAGCTTAATGTTATTGAGCTAGTTGATCCACCCTTACACAACCTCAGTAAAAAGCATTTATTCGCATACTATAAGATACATAGTTTTGTTACTAAACGTCTTAAGATGCACTCGAGTGGCTTCGGTGTATCCCCACTGGAAGAGCACTGGAATAAACTCACTTCATCTCGGTCAGCATCTAAACTCTTCTATGGAATATTAATAAATGCAAATACAGATAGCTCCGATAAAACCAGGGAGTTATGGGAGAGGGATTTTGGGGAGGAAATTCAGGTAGCTGATTGGAAAGCTGTATGTGAGATGCCCCCTTATCTTGCCAACAATTCTGCCAGGAAAATGCAGTTTAAAATTGTTTAACGGCTACATGTGACTCCATCCCAAAGGCATAAGATAAACCCTAAACTTTCTAATCTCTGTAATAAATGTAAAGAATCAGAGGGAACCCTTATTCATTGTTTTTGGAATTGTATGAAGATCCAACAATTCTGGAAGGGGGTCCTAAAGAAACTAGAGAATATATTTCGCTGTCCATTACAACTCGGATCAAAAGCATATCTACTAGGCATAAGTCAGGAATTTCCCTTCAAATTCTAAGGGACTCACTCTCTCCAAATTCTCTTGTACTGTGGTCGCAAATGCATACTTGTATGTTGGATAACAAATCAAACACCGTCATTTATTCAGTGGATAAACACAGCAAAAAATCGAATTCCCTATGAAGCCTTTTCTACTGCTTTAAAGGACAAACCTTTCAATTTCTATAAGGTATGTGTAAAGAAGACGCTGTAACATGAGGATCCATCTGCAGTGTTTTAATCGTGGTAACAACAGACAAGGGGTACAAACTACCAGCAAACAGATACACAATGGGCTAGGCAAAATCAGAGATGTTAATCCAGGGTTGAGGCAGGTGGCAAACAATCCTAAACGTTACACAGGCAAAGTCCAGGGCAGGCGGCAAACAATCCAAATCGTAATACAAAGCGGGGTCAAGGGCAGGCAGCAAACAATCAATAAATCCAATAAACAGTCCAAACGTGACCAGGTGAACAAACAGGGAAAAAACGCTTTGAAATGTATGCATGAGGGCAAAACAAGACATCGTGAAGAGCACAGAAAATCCGGGCGTTTAAATAGGCCGTTGATTAGGGTCACGTGCCAAACAGGAAGTAGCGCGATGGCTTATGGGAAGTGTAGTCCGGAAGTCGATCAATATTCGGTTCCCTCTGGCGTCGCGGAAGAGGTGGCGCAGGACCTCCTCCGTAACAGTATGGGACCCTTTTCTCATTTATTTGGGGGTAAAAGAAACACGATTTTTAACTTTGGGAATCCAGAATTTAGCGTGGAAAGGTTGAAAGGCTAGCTTATTGTACTGTTTTTTTTTATGGCTATACTGATTTCTGTTGTTATATTGATATATTCTTCTATATATTGTTTATTGTTATATTGATTCTTTTTTTTCTTAACTTATGTTTATATTTATATTATTTTTCTATTTTTCTTGTTAAACATACAGATTATATGGATGTTTTGGTTTTGTAAAAACCCTGTTTATATCAAAACCTGCAATAAAAAAAATGAAAAAAATACATTTATCAATTAGACTGTTTTTTTAACCACATCTAATAAAATTAAATGTAATCTAATAAATAACGACACTTCAAAAAAACAATAAACTTAGCTGTTCTCTAAAATGCTTGCAATGATGGTAATAACATGAGTTTTAGAAACTGCAATTTATTGTATCTATAAATAGCAAATAAATAGAAAAAAGTGCAAAAATAAACTCTGATCATAATGATTCTTATAAAAATATTTTAGAGGGGAATAAAAAAGATGGTGGACATGCTTTTTGTCCAAAAGAATATTGAAAAATCAGAATATTGTATTGAAAAATTGGAGTTCATTCTAACACAGAAAGCAATGGTCTGTATGAGTCTGGGACTTTTTAAATCTCTTGTTAATACTAGTCCAAGGTTTGTTAAAAACAAGCCTTTTTTATATCTCTCCATAGGGTAGAAGGCAGTCCATATTTGAACAATGCTTCAGGCATTGAGAGGATGGAGGCGTTTTGTTACCGCCATGCCTTCTCCGGTCAGCCCATGACTCCTAATTTTTTCTTTTGTCTCAGCCTGAATCTGCCGCCATGCAACAATATATTGAAGAAGAACAAAAGATCAAAAGGCTTAATTCACCGGTCCAACTTGCTAGCATATGCCGGCTTCTTTTCTGTTAAAAAGAAGGCAGTGTATCGATTATTGTGGTTTGAATGATGTCACGGTTAAATTTCATTATACATTTCCTTTCATTCCCATGGCCCTAAAACAACTTCGTCACGAAACTAGATTTGAGAAGTGCATATAATCTGGTACCTAGTTTGAATAGTCCCTTCGTGTTCCAGTTGTTTATGAACGACATTATCTGTGATATGCTTGATAAATGGGCAATCGTCAACATAGATGACATATTAATCCACTCCAAGTCTTTCTAAGAACACGTGAAGCACGTTTGTTTAGTGTTAAACCACTTCATCGAGAAAAACCTTTATGTTAAAGGGGAAAAGTGCAAGTTTCACACTACTAGTACTACATTTCATGTCATTAGTCAAGAGGGAGTGGCCATGGATGATAAAAAGGTCTGAGCTCTAACTGAATGGCCACTCCCTAAAACTGTTAAGGAACTGCAATGCTTCCTCGGCTACTGCCAATTTATTTGAGGTTTTAGCTCCATAGCTTCCCCTTTAACTTACCAAACGTCATTCCGGTAGGTTATTCCGGTAGGTGTTAGCTTAAAACACATTTTTTCACGCTTCATCCTCACCCCAAGCTACCTTTCACAGTTGAGGCTGACGCTTCTAGGTGTAGGCGCTGTCCTGTCTCAACGGCACGGTACACTGCCCAAGATGTATCCATGTGCCTATTTCTCCCGCAAACTATCTTCCACTGAACAGAATTATGATGTAGGGAACCAATAATTGCTAGCCATAAAGCTTGCGTTAGAGGAGTGGCAACACTGGTTGGAGGGGGCCGCACACCCATTTCCCGTTTTCACTGACCATAAAAACTTAGAGTATCTCCATACAGCCAAACGTCTGAATCCCCGTCAGGCCCGTTGGTCCCTATTTTTCACTCGTTTGATTTTACAGTTACTTACCGACCGGACTCCAAGAACACTAAGGCCAATGCTCTCTCCTGGCAGTCTGAAGAAACTCCCAAGTCCCTGTCACCAGAAATCATACTTAGTAAAGTATCTTAGTTGCCCCAGTACAGTGGGACCTACATACAGACAAACATAATGCAAATGATGCACAACCCCCCCACTGCTTGCCCTGAGAAACTTACCTTTGTTCCTGAGCCACTTAAGAGATGTGTACTCACTCAGGTGCATGAGAGTTTAGGTTCCGGTCATCCGGGTATCACAGCCACCATCCAGCTTCTAAGAAATCGATACTGGTGATCAAACCTCCCCAGCGACACAATTAAATTTGTTCAAGATTGTTTAGTTTGCCAGATCTTCAAGACCTCCAGACAGCTACCTGACGGACTCCTACAGCCCTTACCCACACCACACCGGCCCTGGTCCCACATTGCAATTCACTTTATTACAGATCTGCCCAACTCCCAAAGCAATACAACCTTCCTCACGATAATAGATAGTTTCTCTGTCATCTGGTACCTCTCCCAAGCTCCATACTGCATTTGAGACTGCTGAAATTTTATGTAACTTTGTCTTTAGATTCTACGGACTACCAGATGACATTGTTTCGGACCGGGATCCCCAGTTTACCTTACATATGTGGTCTTCCTTTTTCAACATCAACATCAAGTCTGACGTCAGGATATCACCTTCAATCTAACAGACAGACCGAGCGTCTAAATCAAGAGATCATCAGGTTCCTTCGTTCTTACTGTAATCAACGTCAGGCTGATTGGAGCAGGTATCTGATGTGGGTTGAATACGCTCAAAACTCTTTGGTCAAGCCATCCACTGGAATGACGTCATTTAAATACATCCTGGGTTTCCAACCTCCGTTGTTTCCATGGTCCAGGGAGCCCACGGACCTCCCAGATGTAGGGCTACAGCACAGTAAAGAGGTTTGGGAAAGAGCACACACCCACTTGCTTCATGCCGTCAGATGTCAGACCCAGCAAGCTTACCGACATCGACGTCCTGGTCACAACTTCGCTTCTGGTTAGTGGGTGTGGCTCTCGACTTGGGATCTGCATCTGCGTCTTCGTCTTCCCCACAAGAAGCTCAGTCCTAGGTACGTGGATCCATTCAAAATCCTCAGATTAGTCACTTTCTTTTGGCTGGATTTGCCTAATAACTACCATATTTTCTCCTACTTTTCACTACGTTTTACCGCTCAAGCCTGCTGGCATGCAGTTGGAGGTCCAGAGGGGGGGCTCCGGGAACAGGCCCCCCAAAGGAGTATGTCGCTACGAAGGAGTCTGTCGCTCTGCCTCCTCCTTGATGCCAGAGGGAGCCTTCACCAGAATTCTAGTTTCTATCCAGACTACGTTTCTCATGTTGCCCATGCCTAGGGCTGATTACCTGTTTGCCACCTGTTCCCAATTAGCCCAGTTATTTAAACCCAGGACTCCAGTGTACTCTTTGATGTCTTGTTTTGCCATGCCAAACATTTTAGAGCGTTTTCCCTTGTTGATCACATGTTGCCATTTGGATTGTTTATCGAGTTTGATTGTTTGCTGCCTATCAATTGTTTTTGCTTTGGAATACGTTGTTGATTGTTTGCTGCCTGCCCTGGCCACTGCCTGTCTACCCGTTTTGATTTTGTCTCGCCCTTATTGCTCTGTTTGCCGGTGTTTGACCTTTGCCTGTTTTTTGATTACTCTGTGTAATAAAGAGCTGCACATGGATCCGCCTATCCATGAGTTTCAGGTTTGTTATACTCCTTAAAGGAGTTTTTAAGTCTTTTAAAGTAATTTTACATTTTTAAAGTAATTTTTAAAGTCTTAAAATCCACAGTCACTTAAATGTAAACAAGCAGACATTCCATATTTTTAATAGTTTTTAGCTCCAAAAGGTTCCAAAGATTTGCCACAAAAATTGCAGCAGCTTGCTTTCATTATTCACTACTATTACTATATAATTATAATAATAAAACTAACAACAACATTACAAACAATAATAATAATTGTTAAATGTCCCACATGGCCAAAACATTGCTGTCCCTGTTGGTGTGTGCTCCATTTGTTTAGGTTTGTTTTGTTTATTACTTTGTAAAACACATGTCTGAAGTTTAAGTTGAAGGCCTAGTGAGTTCAGCAGATGACATTTGGTGTCTGACTAGGCAAGCAGTAAAAAACCCGAAAATCACAATATGAGGTCTATAAAACAGATTTTTGAGATTTATGAAAATTGGTCCCAAAATTATAAAATGACTCCCCTAAAAATGTGAGATGTCATTTGATTCTTGCACATTAGTGCTAACTCATGAATTGAACTAGATTTCATCAGACTCAGTGAGACAGCAAGTCTCCAATCTGACTGGCTGGTCCATGGTGTTTTAAGGCCATAGAAAAAAATTGACACTCATGGTTTTAGGAGCAAGGATTATTTATAGAATTATCCTAGGACTGCAATTATACATTCATCATACTGAAAGGTCAATTACATGACAGCTAATGACAGCTACAACTGACATCAGTAATTTTGATGATTTGCAATTCTTTGCTAGTTTTTAATGACAGAGATTTTAAGCTTCATAGGACATTGGGCCTTCTGATTTATACAAATGTTAATTTACAAAAGTGTCCGGCTCATGTGTGCTTTTTTGTGCAAAGAGAATAAAAGTCCCCCCTGTCACTGAAATTACTTTTGTGTTTTTTTTAAACCAAATTTTTACAAAACAGTTATTGCTCATGTATCAGATTTATAAATTGTTTTGATGCCCTACCTCTTTTTTAGTTCCCATTCAAACAGAAATCACTTTGTGCTCCAGTTTTTAACCTAGAATAATTTCTACTCTATTCATTATAAATAAATGAAGTAAATAAATATTGCCCTCTCTTTCTGCCCGTTACTATCTTTTAGTTTTGCTCCATGAAACATTGACTGTTTTGACTGTTGGATGTTGATCAGATGAAAAGCTAAAAGCATTCCTGCATCTGGGCATGCTGGGAGAAAGAAAGGTGAAGTAGTTAAATAACCCTGTGGGATATGGATCCTAATGGAGGAGCGTAGGAGATACTCATAGACTTTAAACTTATAGCCTTTACCATACATTACTGTTTTGCAATATCTAAATTATTTTATAACAAATATCACTTGTTTGCTAAGCACTATCATCCCCAAGATTGCAGGCATCCCCTTAGTGATTCTCAATTAGTCCCAACCCAAACTGCATCCAAGGTCCAATCTGATGGACAACATGAATAAATAAAATAATAATTGTTAAATAAAATGCAACTAACCGTGTAATCATATTTCCAATATCATATGTTTTTAGCATTAAAGGCTGTGCATCCAACCAGACACCATGGAATTGTAATGGAGACGCTGAGGCAGCGGGATCCATATGCAGCAGTTTATTGTAAATCACAATCAGTAAACAGGCAAAGGTCAAAAACCAGCAGACAGAGCAATGGATGCGAGACAAGAGCAAAACGTAAATACAGGCAATGGTCAGAGCAGGCAGCAAACAATTAACAACAACATCAAAATCAAGGGGCAAGCAGCAAAGGTTCAAAAACGATAAACAGTCCAAGTGGTACCGGGAAAGCAGTCCAGAGAAACGCTCTGAAATGTAGCACATGGCAAACAAGATATCGCACTGACTGAAGCGTAGTCCTGGGTTTTATAGGGCAGCTAACAGACTGCAGGTGGCAAACAGGAAGCTCATCAGACCTTGGTACGGGGCCGATGGGAATTGTAGTTCAAGATGGCAGGTTAGTATTCTGGCGAGGGTTCTTGCTGGCGACCAGCAGGGGGCGGAGCGGGACCCTCCTCTATAACAGGAATAGTTAACCTGGTGTTTGTTCCCTGTGCAAGCTAGTAAATTACACTTCTACCTGTTAATGCGTTTCAAAATGGTCAATTTTTACATTTAACTTGTCAAGTCAAGTCAACTTTATTTATATAGCGCTTTTTACAAAATGTCATTGTTACAAAGCAGCTTTACATGTATGATATATTTAGGCCGAGTACACAGCACACATAGACAGACACACAGACAGACACACAGACACAGAGAAAACAAGGTAGGAGAAACACAGGTGATATTATGCATGTTATACAGTCATATATGGGGTATGAATAGATAGTATGAGAATAATATTAATAATTAGTGCAAAATTAAAGCTGATTACAGCAGCCTCCTGACGGGCAGTACAAGGGCATGTCTTGTCATGTTTGCTTTTAATTTTTTTAATCTTTTGTTTTCTAACACACTACATGTGTGCTATAGTTTACTGCAGACTGTCAGTTGATTTGTTTCACTTTGTTACATTCTACATAAAGTAAAAATATGACAGCTGTGAACTCAGTAAAACAGAAAAAAATCATAGAAAGCAAAGGGCTTTAGCTAAACTGTTATTGACCAATAAAAACATCTTACTTTCACCACTATTAGGAACTGTGCTTTTGTAGCTATAAACAACGTTATATATCAATGCAAACATGGAGTGAGGAAAAGATAAAACTGACCTTGTGCCTGAGTTCAATGGTTTTCTGCATCTCTGGAGACCTCAACACTTACCACTGTATATACACTTGAAAATCAATCAGTTATAATACTTGAAAATGCATTGAAGCATGGAGTGTGTCTTGGTGCTGGTATACATAAACACACAAAATGCCTAATCAGATCACTGGACTTGATTCCTGAGATACAAGGAATGCATATATAGATATTTGTTTGTAAGACATTTGCTGCATTTAATTTAATGTGAAAATGTATGGAGTTCATTGTGGTTAGATTTTGTGGTTATGTGGTACAAAATGAAAAATACTAAGTGTTACATCTGTTGCAGTATTAGTGTTACCCACTACAGTATGACTTGTCATTCTCAGTTTGAAGAGATAGAGAGAAAAGCCTCGAAGGCCACTGCAACCCATCTGTGCAAATCAGTGCCACATGTGTTCTGTCACAGGGGCATCTTGCACAGGTATTCCTGTGCTTTGGAGGACATCACCTAGAATGCTTCGGAATTCTGACTGGCAGACAGACACTCTGGGAATATGTCACACAGTTCTTTCTTTAAAAGTTCTCTTTGTGCTATTCAGCCTGGCTCTATGTGTACATATACACAATCACATGCACAGACATGCATACTGTGGCATGTGCTCTGCTTTTAAGATGTGTCTCTCTATTTGTCTGTAAAGAAATCCAAAAGAAGCTCCTTTACAATGCAAGTGGCTCTCGTCTCCTTTAGCATGAAAGTGTGAAAAGTTTGGAAAGTATGTTTGGTATCTCCATCCATAGGGAGTGCGTAGTGTATCACACCTTGGAGGCTTTTTCCCTTCTTCCTGTCTCTCCCTTCTTACCAATAAGAGTAAAATAATAAAAACACCTGCTATTGGGAGATAAAAGTGAAATACTGCACAGGACTTAAAGCGACATAAAAAGAGATAGTGAAAGACCAAGTCCTGAAGTAGGTAATAATGTTTTTAAAGTTAGGTACTTCTCCCTGACCTCACCAAGATCACTTGGTCTTAAAAGTTCTCCTGGTTCTTTTTGTTTCTTTGAATTTCAAATGTCAACAAAAAGTCAATTGACTCATTTGCTACTGATTTAGAATAATTTGTAATTGATTCCAAAGCAAAGCTTGCGGGCTTTTCGCTGTTCTACACGCTTTCAGACAGTTCAATTGTGCCAAGAGTTTTATCAGGCAGTGGCATTTTTCTGAGAAGATTTGTTCTAAAACTATCTTTCGTAACTGAAAAATATAACATCCGTCATTATAGATTTACAATAGACAACAGTCAATCAATATGCCTTATCAAATTTTGCTTCTGCCCGTCATTTCGAATTCTTTATTATTTTCCATCTGTGGATTATAGATTACAAGTCTAAGATTATTAATATGAAGGTTTGGACTGAAACTCACAAAGTGGATTCATCAGATGTCAGAGAGAGTGTCTTTGCCATTACATGAAACAAATGCTGCTCCACAGATCTACAAGAAAAACTGTGTGTGATTTTAGTTTTAGGTATTAGAGATATGCACACACTACACATAACATAACTACACATAAAGGGAGAATGCATTTGTTTTTGAATGCCCATTCTTAAAATAAATATTCCATATCAAGTAACACCACAAACATTCCCACAAAATTTCAATTTGTATTTTTCAATCTTACAGTCAGTTCTAAACGCTTTGTTGTGCAGGATGCAACGGCCTACCACTCTGGTGTACTTGCTGTTGCTGTACAGCACCAACAATTTTGATTCAGACACCTAAGTCTTAATTTGCTATATCAGCACATTAGTACCAGGTCAAACTGAATTGCTGCTGCTTAGTGAATATAATGAAAACTATTTCACAGAAATGATGTGGGGAAAGCTGTAAATAAATTCACTCCACAATTCATACTCTTGACATTTTGTTTCTAGGTATTATTTCCTGAATGGTTTTTTGCCGTATTGATGCTTCAGTTTTTTTGGGGTTTGGTTGTAATCAAAACACATTTTCTGCTCCATATATAGGCAACACAGAGTCACATGGCACAGAGGTCAGCACAACACACAGTGCCTGTCTTTGTATTCAGGTGACCTGGTCAACTCTCATGTGATCAATTCTTTGCAGAAAGAGGAGAATATATGAACTTTCATTGTCAGACCCTTATTTGTCCCCATTATCTTAATCATGTCCTGTTGCAGTTTAGAGAAAATACAGCAAAACAGCTTTTCTGGAAATGTGAAGCCTGAGATTCTTCTCATTTGGTTTGGTTCACTTTATCTATGTAATTTGAGGTCTAAACTGTTTAAAGAGCAAAAAGTGTGTAAAAGTGTAAGAGCTACTTTACATTATGCATGTAAAATATTTATGTGTATCAATCAAATCCAAGCACTGACATAATGACTAGAAATAGTTTTTCATATTGTGTGTGGATTTTTTATACAATGTCAAGACAAAGAAAAGGGAGAAAAGAGAGGAAAGAAAGGATAATTGTAAATTATATTCCTAGAAATATTGTAGAGGTGACGTGTTTAGACTGAAGCAATAATTCCCTATGCGACAGTCCCTTAGTGGGGTACTGATTCAACAATGTCAACCCTCTCGATGGATCAGAGAGTAATCATTTTAACACCCAGGATATTAAATATTTCATCACCCACAGTTCAGCAAATAAATCACAAGACCGTTTTTGGAAAAATACCCAATTTATTGAATGAATAAAATCCTGAGTACAAGCATGCTGAGAAAAGTTGGATCCAAAGGAAATTTTGTCATAAAAAATAAAGCACTCCACACAACCCAAGGTTCAAGGGTTATACAAGCCACTTATAGGTCACAGTGGTCATCTTTACACGTTGGCAAAGCTGCATAAAATTTGTTCGGTTCTTGACCTCTTGTCCTTAGGTGCTACACACTAATGAGGGGGACCTGTGTTGGAGAGGTTGCTCAACCTGCAGAAGACAGAGAAACACATTTGCCCAGATTGCAATTTATAGTAGGCCTACATTACACAAAGCCTTTTACAAACGCGACATTAAACATTATTAAACAAGTTCATAGTTTATAGAGTTTATACTTTTATACAGTTTCTTGCAATACTGAATCAAGGTGTAAAAGTGTCATTCCATACAGAAATGCAATATATGACATATATGTCCCTATATCAAGATTGATATTGCCATATATGTTACATATATATGTGTGACTATATATTTATATAAATATATATAATTTATAAATATAAAATATTTAAATATATAATAATAAATATATATATTTACTTTTATACATATTACATTTGACATACATGAATAATTATTAAATATATAGGGTAGATTTAAATGTCAATATAGGGAATTGTTCCAATTTCTAATAGGTTTTATATATGGCATATATGGACATCGGACATATGTACATATATTACATTTGTTTATGGGATGAAAAGATGTTTTTTTTAGATGTTAACATAGATGGTTGGTTGAACATCAAAAAAGACAATGTTAGCAGTAGAAGAAAACTAGGTAATTTTGAGATTTTTGTGCTATTTTTGTCTTTTGGGTTTAAACTGTACATTGTGTCAACGTCACAGATTGTGATGTGGCAATGTACTATAGTACATTGATGACACACCAGTGTCTCATATGTGCTGTATTTATAACAGCACATAGTCTGTTACTGTGATTTCACATAGATTATGTTGTAGTTGAAAGAGTCATTCATAGGTCAGAGGTGTTTGTTTCTGTGGTGTAAGAGTGCAAGTACATAGCATGGCTTTCCCCGCGATGCTGTCAGAGCTGAGGGCAGTTGGTTGGCATAAATAAACCAATAAAACCTTTGTTATATTAAATTTGGTTCTTTCTGTAATACTGCTGTTTCTTGGAACATGTGATTTGTTTTATTGTTTGTTTTTTTTATTTTAAGGTTAAAAAATAGATTTTGTCATGCATTTAAAATCAGGCAGTGGCATGACCCCTAAAAACAAATGCTTACAAATAGGGCTCTTCATTCCTTCGGGGCTTTACCCCAAAAAACAGGCTTTAACTTTTTATCAATAGGTGCTGCTGTTACCAACTATTTATGAGGTGTGAAATTCATATGCTGAAATGCCTGAAATTCATATGCTCACCATCAATTTTGTTGACACAGGATAAGAGAATTATTCAACCAACACAAATTTATAACTTTTAGTTGTGAGTGGCTCAACGAATGGCCAACAGGAAGTACAGTTCAGAAGTACAAAATTTGGCATGAGCCATAGAATGTAAAGGATGCAGTCTGTAGTGATCATTTATAGATCGTAAAATACCCCCTTCCGCTCCCAAACCCAGAAAGACCCCAGGCTCCAGAGAGCCTTGAAGCAAACTTTCCCTCCAGATTGCTATTGGACAAAATTATTGGCACCCTTAACATAATATTTGGTAGCACCCCCGTTGTAAAAAATAACTTAAATAAATCGCTTCCTGTAACCAAGAATGCTCCAGGTCATTCAGATTTGAGGGATGCTTTCTCCCAACTGCTTTTTTGAGATCTCTCCACAGGTGTTCTATGGGATTTAGATCTGGACTCATTGCTGGCCATTTCAGAACTTTCTAGTGCTTTGTTTGAGTGCTTTATGAAGTTTGTTTCGGGTCATTGTCCTGCTGGAGGACCCATGACCTCTGGTGGAGATGCAGCTTTCTGACACTGACCACTATGTTGCACCCCAAAATTCTTTGGTAACCATCAGATTTCATGATACTGTTCACACAGTCAAGGCATTCAGTGCCAGAAGCAGCAAAGCAACCCCAAAACATCTTTGAACCTCCATCATGTTTGATTGTAGGGACTGTGTTCTTTTTTGAAAACAGTGCCATGATGTCCTTTACCAAAAAGCTCTATTTTTGTCTCATCTGTCCACAGTTCTCCCAGAAGGATTGTGGTTTTCTCACATAAGTTTTGGCAAACTCCAGTCTTGCTTTTTTATGCCTTTATGTCAGCAGTGGTGTTCTCCTGGGTCTCTTACGATAGTGTCCCTTTTCATTCAGATGGCGATGGATAGTGCGAGCTGACACTGTTGTACCATGTGTCTGCAGATCATCTTGAATTTGTTTGGAAGTTAATCAGGGTTCTTTATTCAAACAATCCTTCATTGTAATTTTTCATTCATTTTGCTCTTCTGTCTACAACCAGGAAGGTTAGCTACAGTGCCATGGGCTGTTAACCTCTTAATGATATTGCGCACAATGGACACAGGAACATCTTTGGAGATGGACTTGTATCCTTGAGATTTTCCGTGTTTTTCCACTATTTCTTCTCTCAAATCCACAGTCAAATCCTTTCCTTTCTCCATGCTCAGTATGACACACAACACAAAGGTTGAGTCAACTTTTCTCCATTTTAACTGGTTTCAAGTGTAATTAGTATATTGCCCACACCAGTTACTTGCCAAAGGTGTGTCTAAATACAAATTACAGGAACATCACATGCTTGAAAAGCAATTATTTCTTACAATTTTGAAAGGGGCCAATAATTTTGTCCAGTCCATTTTTAGTTCTGTGTGAAATTTTATCAAAATGTTATCATTTTAACTTTTCTTCTCTGTTTTGTTGTGTTGTTCAAAACAAAACAATAAGCATGTGAATACCAAAACATTTGCAATTGGAACAATTATCTGAGAGAAGTGTTACATTTTCTGACAGTTTTGCAAGGGTGCCGATATTTTGGGCCATGACTGTATATGTACAGTGAGCTCCATTGATCCAGCATCTCTGACACCAACAGGACAGTTTATGATACTCTGTCCTTCAAAGAAATTTCATGGTAAAAAGTAACACCACATGTCCCAAGAGAGACTAAGGACATTCCAATATACAAAGGAAGGATGTTTAAGTGGTCACAACTAAACTGTCCTAAACTGTAGATATATGCATATATTCCTGTTGTATGTTGGGTCCCATACTATAAATCTTAATTGTAACTCTGTAGATATGCAAGTTTGACTTATGTTCTGCTTGTATTCATGCATTGGGATGAATCACAACTAAATGTAGTTCAAACTCTGTCATATTTAGTATTTATTTGAAAAGGGGTGTCCACACAGATATGTTCTTTCCTGGACAGAAACAGTATCTGCGAGGATTTCCAGTCAGGATTTAGACCACACCATAGTACAGAGACTGCTCTCATCAGAGTGACAAATGATTAGCTCTTGTCAGCTGACCATGGTTGCTTCTCTCTTCAAGTGCCACTCAACCTTAATGCAGCCTTTGACCACAGCATTCTCTTTAAAAGACTTGAAAATTAAGTTACCATAAATGGTTCGATTCCCGTAATGACCACCGGAGGTAACCATCTTCAAAGTATTAAAACTACATTTCCCATAATCCCACATACCTGTCTCACACCTGTTCCCTATCATCCACCATTTTAGGACTATTTATACCCACTCTCTGCCCCCCAAACTGTCCCTGCTACTTTGGGCCGTCCCTGCTACTTTAGCTAAACCATCTCTTCAAATAAAAAGTGAAGTGATCTCTTTAGTTTATACCCCTGATTACTGCCTGTCTGGATTATTGTTTGAACCCATGCTTCCTGCCCTGATCTATTGCTTGGTTTTGGATTACAATTTTGCCTTGCTATTCCTGTTTGCTGGTGTTGACCCTTGCCTGTTTGTACTCTTTGTCTTTTGTAATAAACTGCTTATGGATCCGCATTCGCTGTCTATGTTACAACTGGCATGATTTAGATCATATTTATCTGACCCATACTAGTTTGTTGCTGTGAGTGAAAACGTGATATATCAAAACTACGACACATGCTCTCTATGTCAAACACCAAAAAGTTAATTCATGCATTTATTACATTTGATTATTGCAATGCCTTACTGGCTACCCTGCAGGTTTAGTACAAAACTGGTTCTGGTTCTGTCAAAACTGTACTGACTGCCTATCAAACATTGTATACCTTTTAATATCATGCTAATAACCTATGAATTAAGGCTCTGAATGGTTTAGCTCCTCAGTACCTGAGCAAGCTCCTTTCTTATTACAGTCCTTTATGTTCACTGTGATCTCAAAATTCTAGCAGTTGATAATACACAGAATTTTAAAATCAAGCGCAGGTGGTTGATGCTTTTCATACTTGGCGCTCAAATTCCGGAACAGTCTTCCCAGTGTTGTCTGGAAGGACACACAATGTCAGTTTAAATCTAGATTAAAGAGCTATGTCTTTAATCTAGTCTACACATAGTCCTATGGATTTATTCCTTAAAAATAAAGGGATTGTTGGGCCACAATAACTAGTTAAACCAAAATGGACACTTCCCATAAGAAAACATCTACTGGCTGCACACTAAGTCTGTTTTATTTTCAAGGTCCTGTAGTCAGCAGGATCCAGACTTTATTCAGACCAGTTGGCTGGGAGTCGAGATGAGACAACCCCTGAGACAGACTGACCCAGGTCCAGTTTGATCTGACCCTAGCCCTATTTATGAGTCAGTTAGTTGATCCTTATGCCAAATTACGAAGATTACATCCATAACCTGGTACACTCAAAATCATCGAGAATATAATAAACTTCTTTATTAAACTTCAGATTATCTACTTACCTACCTCACCTTACCCAACAGTTTTTAAATCAATATAAAATTATGTACCTACCCATTAAGCCTGTTTTTTCCCAAGGTTTTTTTCTTCATCTATACATCATTGGAGTTTTAGTTCCTTGCCACTGTCGCCCTTTTGGTTTGCTTACAGGGAGACTGCAGAAATTGACTTAAGGTTTGAATATTGCTTTTAGCATAATGATCTAACTACTGTCCTAAAGACATTATTTCCCATTTTTTGTGTAGTGTTCAAGATTATTCAAGGTATTATTGCGAATCCCTTATACCCCTGTCCCATAAATTGTTATCTTATTTCTAAGTGCCACTTGCACGACACATTTCATCTATCATGTTAACTGACTTAATCTCGCATTTAGTTTTAGAAGCATATACTTTTTTGTCAGGTTTTGCAGACAAAAAAACCCCAAGAGCGGACAGCGATTGACAACACAAAACTTTATTTAAACAACAACTGAAATACCAACCCAAACACGGGATTACTCTAGTCAAACATAAACCTCCCACAAGGGGTCGACAACGAGAACTAAAACAAACTCAGATTACACACAAATATACCCAAAAGAAGAATAATTAAAAGTATATATAAACTGTGATAATAATTCCCCGCCGGGACAGGAACTAGATGGGCGGATGCCCACTGGAGGCCGAACGGGCATTGAAAAGGCAAGACGAACTCTGGAAAGGCAGACGTTGTGAACTCTGGAAAGGCAGCTCTGGAGAGAGCCTGGCCGGGCTCTGGAGAGGCGGGCGTCGCTGGACTTGGCTCTGGTGAGACGGATGCCACCGGACTTGGCGTTAAAATGGACTGGACAGACTCTGGGACAGACTGGACAGGAAAAACAGACTGGACAGACACGGGGACAGACTGAACAGACACGGGGACAGAGTGGACAGACACTGGAACAGACTGGACAGACACTGGAACAGACTGGACAGACACTGGAGTGGGAGGCAGCACCGCTGCCAGAGCCACCAATGAATCCAACAGGGGAGGAAGAGCCGCCTCACACCTCTTCCTCCTCCTCCTGGAGCTCCTAGATTGCCCTCCTCCAGGAGGATCGCTGGCACATGGTGCCATATTCGGCAAGTCGCCCACGCGTACAACGAGCTCCGTCCTGGTTCCCACCAGGGTCCCAAAGGACTCGGTGGAGACCAGCGGGAACCCATCCCTCCCCAGACTGGAACCCCCAGAAGTCCCTTCCTTCGGAGGACACCTCTGGAACCTGATCTGACCAAAGCAGGAGACTCGATCACTACTGTTTCCAGCCACAGGCCTCCTCCCTCATGTGCTCTTCAAACTTAGTCCCGATGAACCATACCAAGTTTGATAAAGATTTGTTATTGTGTTCAATTCATAAATAAAAAAATAACAAAACTTAAAATGGTCAATGCCCAAAATGGACGACCATGGAACACTGGATAACATTTGACTCAGCATGCCTCATGCAATAGAGACCACTCTCATGACATTAGACGAAAGTTTTCAAAGGTTATAAGCAAAAAATATTTTTTTTTGTATCTCTGGAATGATAGGTGGTGCTGTGATGAAACTGTTCATGGCGAAGCCTGTGATGACACATACAAAGTTTCACGTTAATACACCAAAATGTTGCCAAGATACAGCCTATTATCTATATCTATTTTTGAGTGTTTGCAAAAAAATGTGTAGATCCATCATTTTTTGTCTTGGGTGTCTCTAGATGCTACATACCAAATTCATTGCAAATCGGACATATCCTTTAAAAGGAGTTCTAAAAAGTATGCTTTTTAAAATAAAACAAAGTAGCGGAATTTTTTTTTACAACAGAAAACAACATCATGTGACACGTTTGAAACAGCATGAGCCATTAAAGAGTTAAATTTAATGGCTCATTAGCCGCTCCGCCTCCTCCCAGTCGCCAGAGGGAACAGTCACCAGAATACTAATTCAGTTTTGGACTACAACTCCCATGTACCCCGTACCTAGAGCTGATTACGTTCTGTTTGCCACCTGTTTCCAATCAGCCTGGCTATTTAAACCCCGGACTTCCTATTATTCAGCGCGATATCTTGTTTGCCCAATCAAACAATTCAGAGCGTTCTTTTCGATTGTTTAGCTGGTTTTGTCTTGATTGTGTATTGTTTGTGATTGTTTGCTGCCTGCCTTTTTGACTTTTGCTTTAGACTAAATTATGATTGTTTACTGCCTGCCCTGACCTCTGCCTGTTTCTCGCTTGGATTTTTGCCTTGCCCTTATTGCTCTGTTTACCAGTGTTTAACCATTTGCCTGTTTTGGACCATTCTGTAAATAAAGTGCTGCATATGGATCCAAACGTTCCAGGGTCTTCGTTACATATACAGTCTTCAAATGGGCAATTTTAAACCAAAACCTGAAAACAGTTTTTCCCCCCAAACAACGGGTTTAAATAGCTCATTTTATTTTTGTTCAAAACTTAACTGAAAGATTATAGCTTAACTTGAAAGATTTAATTAAAACTACAACACATGGTTTATACATATATTGCATACGTGTGCGGTGTGAAACAAGCATTAGGAGTCAAAAGTTACAAGCACAAACATAAGTAAAACTTTGATCTGTGTGTGGCACTAGAGGGAGACTCCAAATTTGGTATTACAATACTGATTGTCCTATATCTGTGTGCCAAATTTCATAAGAATAATAGAGAGAGAACAACAACAATAAGAGAACGGATACATGAAAGCCAACAATAACAATAGTGGTCTTCGCCCTTTCAAAGCTTAACCCCTAAAATCTAACAATAACAACAAGGGTCTTCGCCCTTGTTCCCTAATAAGGAAAACGAACACTTCAATTTTATTTTTAATAGCGCTTTTTACAATGTTACATTGCTTCAAAGCAGATTTACGTATATAAAAAAATAATAATAATAAAACTGTAATGAAGAATCAGGGAGATTCTGATCCATCTGCAGCACAGTTTAATGACAGGCACAATGATAATCTGATCGAAGTCAAATAACAAGCGAGGGTCGAGACAAGCAGCAAACAATCAAACGTTTAGAACAGGCAATAGGTCGGGGCAGGCAGCCAATAATCATGAACAATAGAATCAACAGGCGTAGATCGAGACAGTCAGCAAACAATCAAAGAAATCGACAAACAATCCAAAACTAGGGCAGACGGCAAAGAATCAGTAATCCAATAACAATCCAGGTCATACATAGAAATCGATCAGAATACCAATGGGTATCAGTAATAACCGCTCAGTAATAACCGCTCAGTAATGCAGCACAAGGCAAACAAGACTTTGCAACGAGTGAAGAAGTGAGTCCGGTTTATATGATGAGTGGTAATGATGATCAGGTGACAAACAGGAAGTAATCAGTTCCGGTGTAGGTGCATACTGGGATCTGTAGTCCATTCTGGATACTGTAAGTACTCCGGTGAAGGCTCCCTCTGGTAGCACGGTGGAGAGGGAGCTGGAGCCTCCACCATGACAAAAACACAGAACAAATGTCAGACATGTTAATGGTATTATTGCAAATAATATGTGTGAGATGTATAAGACTAATTAGCATTACTAGGTTTATAGTAGGTTTGAATAAAGGGTTGAATGAACCGATAAAAACACAAAGCAAGATATGCATTCCAGCTTACATGGAGATGGCATATAAAAGATAACATCTTATGGGACAGTGGTATAAGGGATTTGCAATAGTACCATGAACTACACACAACTTGCAAAAGTAAAATACATACATACATAAAATATATATACAATAAAAATATCAAAAGTGTACTATTTGTATATATGTATATATATACAAAACCTTAAGCTAAGTTAGACCTTACCTTGTTGTATACATGTCATATATACCCTTTGGCTTTTGACTCCTAAAAAAATGTTTTTGTCCTGTTTGGAGCTTTCAATGGAATATTCAGTATCTCCAAAACCTGCTCTGGATTTTTCATCTTGTAGCAAGCTACTATATTTTAATTTGTGCTGTCTGATTGTTGTGCTGATGTGTTTCAGCCTCACCTCATTATTTCTTGTTTGTGGTTGGGCAAGAGAATAACTTATCCGACCCCCCAAGCAGAACCTTCCCCGCAGAACTTCCCTCTCTTCTGGTATATAATATTATAGTATTACATTTCCTAAAACTTAAGACGACCATGGAAATTGTGAAATTTTACTCATGGGAGACCTTTGGGCCTTTGTAATGACCTGTATGGCAATACATAGCATTGCCTGAGGTATGCCAGTGTTTTTCTAGGCAGTTATTGTGCTTCAAATGTCATTTGTGGTCTAAAACGTCATTATGGGATGTCTAAATCTCTTGTACTTAATCAAAACACCAACAAAAAATACTTCAGCCCATAGGAATAAATTAAAAGTGCTTGCTACAGCTCACTGCCTTAGGAAAAACATGCATCTTTGCAGTGCGATCCATATTAGCAGAGATGTGTTTTTTAGTAACACTTTGCTTACTGAATCCATTGCTCTATCTGTGTCAGGTTCTTTGAGAAATGTATAAGATGCTTGATGTCTTTACCAAAAAATTTGACTCGACATGGAGCACTCTGCACTCAGTTGTCCAATAACCACTCCCACTTGATCCAAACACTTTGCTAAACCCTAAAGGAAAGGTGTGTAATGTCAGCCAAGAACAATAGATATCCTAGATAGCAATCCTTACTTATTGATATTGTTTATTTTTTCACCAGCTGACTGTACACTGTGCTTTATTTATACAGGATACAGCTTAATGAGGTTACCAGAGTAGTTGCCAAGAGCAACTACTTTAATTCATCCCTACAAATTTAAGATGTTAAGTTGTCTTTATCTTTCAATCATGGCCTGTTAACCCCTCATTTTGTAACATAAATAACAGAACATTCTATTAACCTTCCTTTTCCACAGTACCGAGTAGTTTATCTTCATTACAAAGAGGAAAGAGAAAACAATAATTAGTGTTATGTGTGAGTTCATGGCTTCTATATGTCAAGTTAAACCTCTCAAAGTCTTTCAGCTCCTTTTTGACTTGAGGTAAATGACATGACCTACTTCTTTCTCTACAAACAGTTCTTTTGTTGATGTAGATAAAAGCACCCGCTCACAACATATTTGACAATATATAGTAAAGCACATTCCAGTGCACAGTCTCACCCCCAACCCAACAGAGGAACACTTAGAAAGTTTCAGCTATTATAAATAATTTACAGAATTTTTTATTTGCCCTTTCAACCACCCTGCAAATGCACATTTGGCTTGGGTTAAAAATATACTTGCTCCACAAATCCAGTCTGTAAGATTCACATTACACTACATTTACATTTATCAGACACTTTTATCCAAAGCAATTTACAAGTGCATTAAAAATATACATTTGCATGTTTCATGGAATCAAACACACAGCATGTGTGCTGAAAAACACAATGCTCTACCAATTGAGCTACAGGTGTTTTTTTACAGGTGTTTTTCACACAAGGCTATTCCATGACTGGCTAACTTTGCTGTATTTTCTATACATGCTGTATTTTCATTCACTTCTATTATATGGCTAGGTGACCCTGATGTTCTTCAAATATTCACATTTTGGGTTCTTTAGAAGACAGAAATTCATGTAGGTTTAGAACGAGGATGAGAATAAGTAAATGATGAAAGATTTTATTTTTGGGGTATGAAAGGCAGTGATTTCCTTGTGTTATTGTAAGAATAAATGAAAAACTGTCTGAATTAAAAATCTACATTGAGAGCCAGTAATCATCACACACCCCTGTATGACTGTGGGTTGGCACAAAACACGAATATGCTGTTTATGTACTTTCATTTATACTAAATTATGTATATTTACATACTAAATTAATTTGCACGCCAGGTCATTAACATGTCAGACCAGCTGTATTGAAAAATCAATCTGTGACATTTTCTTCACTCAATAATAAAATATTTCTTAATTTTCTTTCTATTTCTATGTCCCACAGAATCAACTGCTTTGCCCTGGGCACATGTGTTTCGGTATGGCTTGGAATGCTGCACTGTTGCCATGGAGACCAGGATAAACCTATGCTCTTCCACAATGGGTGAGGTTGAACATTTATGTACACACAAACATACTTCCTCTTTGGTACTGACACCCGTCTTCTTTCATATGTGTGCAAATGAATTTATGGGCAACTAGAGCAGGCAAGATCTACCATTTTCTAATGGCTATTCCACTTGAGCAGGGGCAGTCACATGACAGGGCCTTCTAGTAATTGATAATTTACAATAATTATTCAGCACTATATGAAAATGTCCTCACAAAAATGGTGATTGTGGCATTGTAATCAGGTATTTGGCAGTTCCATTAAATAATCCATTAAATAATTTCTCTGTGTGTATGTATCCCTGTGTGTGCTTCTGTGTATCCTTGGACATGTAAAATTTTTCCTTAATTTTTTCCTGAAACTATTATTTTCATTAGCTGTTATCAATAATTTATGTGCTTGTTCACATCTCTTCTTTATTTAAAATGCACTACCCTGACATTTGCTATTCACTTCATTTGAACACACACACACGCCTACCCCTCAACCTAACCCTCACAGAAAACTGTGGGGACACAGGAAATGTCCCTATAAACCATGTTTACATTGTTATAAACATGTCATTATACACATCTGCATCCACGAAAACCACATACTCAAACCCGTGCACACAAACTAAATGGAAACGTTCCATAGACTTTTATTGTTTTTACACACAGCTTGTTATAAATAAACAATATAACAACTCTAACCCACACTCAAACCTCAAACGTTTTGCATTTTTACAACTTTATTTACTATATTTTTGTAGTAGCTTTAATTAAAAAAAATTATTTTAGTATCTCCAAAAGCAGGTTTTGCTCAGACATGTCAGGTATTGCCGACCTTTGGGTACAAATTCATCTTCAATGTATGTATGGTAAAGTACATAATCCGTAACAAAAATATTGATGCAGTTTTAACATCGAAGCTAACATAACTTCTCTCCCCAGGATAAATACAGAATAAATAATCCTTTGTGATTGGAGGGTCAATAATGATAATTTGTAGGCTATATTATTCTTATGCAAATGCACGTTCTTTCTTACATTTCAAAAGAGGCTGGGCACAGATGGCTATACACAAATCATGCCACACAAGGCAAAGCAGCCTGCCAGACAAAAAGACCTTGTATAATGTGACAATGATGTTTGCATGTCTGTCCTCGCTTTAGCTAGTGGATGCTTTTAAAGCTAGCAATGCTTTGTTAAAGGCTGTGATATGCAAACAACCTCTTGTTAAAAATAAAGAACTTAGAACCTTTACAGCAAACAGATTAGCTAATATGGACATTTTTACTACCTTTAATCAGTACAAGCCCCCTCAAAAAAAGCTTTGCCTTGTAGCATTAATATAGCTATAGCTTTTGCATGCTGTGAACGGGATATACAGTGTGTTTTATTTTAGCATGTGCAAATGTTGCAAACATATGCCTAATGAAAATTGCCAAATTTAGGCAGCAAAAAGTAGTTGATAGAAAAAAAACTGAAAGAGGTTAGTCAAACAGAAAGAGAAAGAAACTGTAAGGAACAAGAATCTAGTTTGCCAGCACTTAGGCTGAAAGACAACGGCCTCTCTGCTTTCACTTTAAACACCATGATTTTACCTCAGAGAAGTCAGTTGACAGACACACCTGCTGTAAAACCAGGCAACCCCCAGACAAACATGTGGATAGGCTTCAACAAACTAGTATGAAAATGGTGGACAATCACTTTAAGCGCTACAGATGTCTACTTAGCCATCTGGAAAAATAAATAAATGAGTCATGTGGATCCATTTGCAGCCTTTTATTAAGAATGGTCGAAACAGGCAAGGGTCAAAATACCAGCAAATGGGGTTACAGGGAATAGACAAAAACAGCAATGTTAAACAGGCGAGGGTCAAGGCAGGCAGCAAACAATCATTGATGATGAACAGTCACAGTTCAGGCAGGCAGCAAACAATCCAAAACGTAATCCAAAGCAAAGTCAAACAAGGCAGGCAGCAAACAATGGGGAAAACCAGAAACAATCCAAACACAAAAAAACAGGCATAAACAACAAGGGAACCCACTCTGAACTGTAGGCCGAAGCAATACAAGACATCGCACTGAATGAATAGAGTCTGCGGTTTAAATAGATCGCTTGATTGCGACCAGGTGAACCAAACAGTAAGTGATCAGCCCCAGATACAGGGCCCATGGGAATTGTAGTCCGAATAATAGTTAGTACTCTGGGGAAGGCTCCCTCTGGTGGCGCGGAAGAGGCTGAGCGGGACAAAACCTCCTCCATAACAAAACCAAAATAAACCACCAATTTTTTTTAAACAAAAAACATAAGAGTAAAGAGGAATAGGAATAGACTGTACAACAAAAGAATGTTCCTTGACCTTCTCAGCTGATCAAATTGATTAACAAACAAGAAGGAAGAAATAAGGGAAGAAAAACTTTTTCTAACAGGGGATCAAACAACCAGCTCTGGCATCTTGTTACTGCACAACAATGGTGCCATTCAAAGCAAAACCCAGCATAGCAACCAGGTCCACAGGTTCTGACTGTCTCACAAAGGTTCAAGAGGGAGAGAAGCAGAGTGTTGAGATATTTTAGACAATAATAGTGCTTCAAAAATGAACTGAGTTTCAGTTAGCCAACTTTGTCTGACTTGTCTTTGTCTAATTCTGGACAGCTATAATGCAATTGTCCAGACCTTAAAGCCTTGTGTTTATGTAAATGGAAGATTAGCTAACAGGATCTATAGTAGGAGTGTGTGGAAATTGTAATACTTTCTGAATTCACTTTTTTTCAGAATAATGTTAACTGAGTCATAAAAACTAAATCCTTTCAACAATATAACTTAATGTCATTAAGTAAAAATAATAAGTTATCCACCACACAAAGTGTACCTGGTCCTGCGAAATGTGTGCAGAGGAATTGTGCCTTTATGCACACTTTTACTGTACGGATGTGGACTACATCTCATGACAGTCTCGTTTATGTGGCAATATGTCATCAAAGTGTGGACTTAAAAGAGGACTACATAAGCTTAGAGCAGCATTTGAAACAGGGCCAAAGTAAAGTCATGATGTTTGTAGGCCCTATTGATTAGTCTGTGTGGGTAAAAAGAACAGTCTGGCCTCTTGGAATCTGATTCTTAGGACTTTTCTTTGCAACATTCATAACCAGAAAATGTCAAAAATCTATAAATTGAAACACTGTGTATAGAAGTTATTTATCCTAACTAATGTTTAACTTGTATTTTTTGTATTTTTTAGTTTCTCATTGGTGTAACATTAAGCTTGGCCTTGAAATGTTCATGAAGATAAATGAACCTTTAGATAACAAGTAGTCAAAACTTGCAATGTTTTTGAGGGATTGTTTGCTGGCATATCAGTTCCCCAAATTGCATTAATTTAAACATCTTAATATCCCTAGTAAAGGTTGACTTGCACAATAATGCTGAAATCTTCCACTACAAATCATGGCTTTACACCTACAGCTAAGTCCAGACAAGCCACCATAATACTTTTATAAACACTGTGAGGGCAGGCCTGTCTATTCACACCGCTCACAAAAGTTTGTCCATGTGCCAATGTTTTTTTTTGACCTATCTACCACAGAAAGTGTGTGTGTATCATGCACATCAAAATGGAAAGGTCAGCCCTTTTGAGCTGGCAGTGCAAGTTGGCCACAGAATGAATAAACATCCATGTCAGGAGAAACTGATACACTTCCCTTTTTAAGCAGACGGGCCTCTTGTGGGAAATCCAGCACTGACACAATGGATAGAGAAAGATCTTTTGAGCGTCTCAGAGCCATGGGCTACTACTTCTCTCAAGCCTGTAGCCTGGACAAGCCACTCCCCTCTGTTCATTTTCTTCCTTTTACACACATATGCACACACATAATTAACTTTTAGTTTATTATTATATTATTATTTATGATGATTATCAGGGGCGTCGTAGTTGGGTGAAAAGTGGGACTAAATTACCAGGGCCCCAAGTGGGGGGAGGGCCCCTGAGGAGTGAGGTAGTTGTGAACCTCGATCTTACGGGGGCCCATGGCCACTGCTTGTGCATAGGGCCCAGAATTTGGTGCTACGCCCCTGATGATTATTATTATATATTGTTTATTATTATTATTATTATAACTATTGCAGTAAAATCTGTAGCTATGCTACTTCAGAGGGTCGGGAATCAGAATTGACTACAATGAATATCAATGACAGAGGAACAAGAAAGAAAGAAAAATAAAGAAAGCTTTCTTATACACCAGCTGATGGCCTCACAATGAGAATTGTTAATTCTGGCTCCAAATCCTCTGAAAAGTCCAAAACAATGGTTATCCAAAACAAACACTTCATAACAACAGTCTGCCTTGTATAAACACTATGTGCTTCACCCTCACTCTTTATGGCAGCTCCCATTTTAATGACGTCTGCTTGTGAGGCGCACTATAACTGCTTACTTTACGGGATAAAGCAGCCCCCGTTCAAAATGGCGGTCTGCCTTGTTCAAAGCGCAACGTGCTTCACTCTCTCACTCACAATAGCAGCACCCAAATCAAAGCACACACACACTTCAAAAGGATGGTTTGCTTGTGCAGTGCGCTATAGCTGCTTACGAAATAACAGATCTGTTCAAAATGGCGATCTGCCTTGTACAGAGCACACCATGCTTTGCCACTCTCTTAGCAGCAGCCCCTGCTAAATGTGGTACACTGTAACTGCTTTGATAACAACCCCATTCAAAATGGCAGTTTATCTCATTTAAATATGATGTGCCTCATTCTCAAATTGCAGCCCCTCCACATTGAGATGGTGGTCTGCTTGTGCAGTGCGCTATGGCTGCTTATGGATAACATTCAAAATAGCAGCCTGCCTGTACAAAGCACAACATGCTTTACTCACTATAGCAATAGCAATAGCAGCCCCCCATTCAGATGGCAGCTGGCTTGTGTGGCATGCTATAACTGCTCATTTGATGAGGTAAGGATCCCCACTCTATATGGTGGCCTGCCTTGTGCGAAGCACAACGTAGCAGCTCCCTGCCTCCAATAATAGTCTGCTTGTGCTGTGTGCTATAATTGTTTTACAAGATATCAGCTCCCATTCAAATGGTAGTCTTCCTTGTACAAAGTACAAAGTTGCAGTCTATTTGTGTCTGCTTTTTTAAGCACCATACATTTTGGCCACTGTGTCATGCAATGCAGTGTCAGCAAAAGCATAGTTTGCCAACACTCTGACCTTTCAGAGTGGGATTTGAACCAATGATTGATTCCTCTTAAGCCCATTACAACCTTTCAGAGTGGGATTCGAACCACTGCTGTTGCCATAAGTAGGGCATTTTAAAACAGCAGGAACTCTGGTCAGACTCTGGTAGCTATTGCTAATTGAGTGAAATTGCCTTGTACAGTTTAAAATCTGTCTCAAGCACCTCTCTCTCAGAGTGTTGAGGGCCACCCTGATGTTGTCTCTCTTCTTCGCACTTTTCCTGGCATACTTGCTTTAAGATTTGGACTTACAATACAACCTCATTGCAAACGGTGTCCTCCAGATATCACATCCATCATTCCATCATTCCAGCCCTTTACCCCCATAGTAATGGGCATTGGGTAGTTGGCATGTTTGGTGAGTAGACTTCTAGAGGGCAGCCAGGTGACCAAAACCCCTCTCATTCTTCCATGTTGTCCACTCGGAACCTCGCTTGGTCTTAGCAATGGTTTCCCGTTTGATTCACTGTAGCTTATCGCTCTTGCTAACCTCAGTCAAAATTTGTTTTTGCAGGTAGAACTGTGACTGGAATGTCATGCTTAAACCATGGTCACTCTCAACTCAATGCATGGTCACTCTCAACTCTGTTCGAGCACAGGTTACAATGTAGCAGCTTCCTGTTTAAGCATCATTCGAAGGGGACTCAGCTAGAGCCATACCCGATTCACATTATATTGAGCACTTTGGCAGATGTTTTATAAATGTTGCTTCAGGAGGAGCCTGTTATAGCAAAGACTATAACAAAGCTGTAACGATGAGTCAAAAGTATTTGAATCCATGTGCGGCTTCATTAGAATGGTCGACAGGCGAGGGTAAACAACAGTAGACAGGGTTAACACAGGCTAGACAAATCGTAATCGTGGGCAGGCAGAAGTCGAGATAGGCAGCAAGCAATCATAAACCAGATACACAATCCAAAGTTTGAGGCAGGCAGCAATAATCAAAATGATAGACAATCCAATCAAAGTGGCAGGCAGAGAACAATCATGAAACAAAAAACAATCCAGATACACAGAAACACGGCAGAAGAATACAGGAAAAAAACGCTCAGAATTGATGCAATGCAAACAAGACCTCGCAACAAATGATATTAAATGTCCGGTTTAAATAGACGGCAGGAAATGATGAACAGGTGATGAACAGGAAGTAATTAGTGAGTGTGAGATGTCTTCTGGGAAATGTAGTCCAGTACTCCGCTCAGAATTCCGGAAAAGGCTCCCTCTGGTGGCGCGGTGCAGAAGAGGCTGGAGCCTCCACCGTAACAAAAGCAGCCCACTCTGTCAAAAAACGGCATTGGCCAGTTCATTTCACAGGCATTATTCAATAAATTTTCAGGAAATTTGGAGAAAGTTTAGTTTTTTTCTATAGCATCAGCAACTGATGCAATGTCTTGTTCCCTTCTCTCAGGGAACCAAGGTTCCAACAGTAACTGGAAACGTTTTCTGAGGCAAAAAGTCTGATCGTGTCAATGAAGTGTGATATAGAGTGATATAGTTTTGAAAGGCCACTCATTCATAATACAATAATACATTTAATAAGACAAGAAAGACACTGCATCAGTATAAGTGGATGTCTAACAGAAAGTGAAACCTACTCAAAACAGACTTCATACTCACCATCTTACAGCATCTGTAACATTTATAATCTACATCTCAAGAGATCTGTTTATATATTAAATTGAATGCACATTTATGTATATATTCAGGTTTGAGTATTGCATGTCTTGGATAGTTTTAAAACTTGTAAATCTTAATTGTATTTGCATTGCATTGTTTTAAACCCCAAATCTTTTACTTAAAACATTTATCATTAACAATCACTTTTTTGTAATATACAATGTCATGTAAAAAACTGTGAAAAAAGCTAGTAAGCTAATAGCTAGTTACTTGATAGTAACCTGTAGTGTAACTAATTACTTTTGCAGAAGTTATCTTGACTGTATCTTAAATACTTTGACTAGATTGTAACTTATGAGTAGCTTGTAACTTGTCAAACTACAGTTTCAGAGTAGCTTCTCTAACACTGGCTCTCTGTTGGCTGGCTGAGTTGTGTGGTTTTTAGGTTCAACCTTTAAACCAAATTAGAACTTGAACTTGACATATTACCTGTTTTACATGTACTTATGTCACATACAATCTCTTTTAACTAAAAGACAGCAAAAATACTTTCTAAAACAACAAACACATTTTACAAAACAAATTTATCCAATATTTACTTTGGCATGCTTTGTAAAATTTCTCATATCAATAAAAACAAAACTGCAATATTCTAAACTTTGTAAACCCCATTGATACGGCAAGTACACACTGAAATCTGTAAAATATTTATTATTTATTTGTAAATTATTTACCTACTTTATTTACATCCTGATCTCCTTCCCTCATCACTTTGCCTAAACTTTAATTTCTTTTCCCTATTCTTTCTCTTCACCTCCCACTTGGGTCACAATAAAGTTATTATGCATGACAGTTTGGGGAGCAAAACTAGTATAGGCAGAGCCTGCTGTGTGTCTACATAGTGGGTCCTTTTTTCTTAGTTGGGCTCAGTTACGGGACCCTGGTAACTGGGACAAGGATAACATTGCCAGGACATTCTCAGACTGATGGCAACAGTTAGACTTAAACCATAGTGAATCCCAGACTCCTATGTCCTACAGTGACGTCTTGACAAGCAGGCCAGCTCTAAGTAAACCAAGTATGTCCCCTTACAGCTGAATGGAGACTAACCTAAGAATTCAGGTAAATGTGTGAGACTGTAAGATTTACTGCAAATAGTGCATAATTAATTTAAATATTAGTTATACCAAAATAGTCACTGTTGAACATTCACTATTGTGAACATTCAATATAATATATTATGTGCTACCCACCAAAATGTTAATGGCACAAAGTTTCTCTGAACCTGAAGCCATTACAAAAAAGTACCCTGGTGGTACTGTAGTACTGTGATGGATTTTAATTTACATTTATCTGCCTAGCAGATGCTTAACTGTATATCTAAATGAGACAAACACAAGCAAAAAATGTGAAAGCATGGTAATACCACAATGCTGCATGGTATTATTAATGATAATATTTAAAGAATCATAAAAATGGGAACCAGGGGATATGGTGATACTTTGGTTGGTAAGATATCCTTTTATGTCACAACTTATTTTTTAACCCATTTCAATCCCCTAAGGTCTAGTGAGCTCATTCCCCTGGCACCACCCTGGTGCTTCAGAGCAGACAGATAATCAAGCATATGAGAAAGTGCTTACGTGGGGTCTTGAAATCAGGGGATCATATGTGCAAATGTTCTGTATTATTATGCTGTGGTGCACGGGGAGACCACCATAACTTAGTATGTCATCCATTTCAGCCAAGCATGGATGGATTCATTAGACAGCTTTTCTTTGGAGCCAATGAAGCTCAAAAGACCTCCAACCAAGGGGCTAATCACAGACTCTCTCCCTAACCTTAGCCAGAATTATTCTTTTTAGTAGGTCTTAGATCATTTCTCACAGCTAGCTTGGCCAGCTAGTTCAAAGTTTGTCTGGACAGAATAACAACACAGTGTGATATTTATTCTCTGTGTATATGTATAGCCGTTGTGTTTATATGCTTCTTATAGGCTGGGTATGTATGAGGGCCCGCATGCACAGAGCTAATACTTTTGTTGGTTTTCTTTCACACATAAACAGAGAGACTCTAGTGGGGGTGCTAGTGGCATGTGTTGGTATTGGTTCTGCATTAGTGTGTGTTTGCATGTGTGTGAGTAGTAAGTTGGAGAGCTAAACAGACAATAAAACTGCAGGCCTCCCTATTCTAACATTGACCCTGAACCCCAAAAGCCTTCATTCTCATAGCTGCTGTGTTGTGGCCCTTTGACTTTGCAGGCCTTGTCCTTGCCCAGTTTAAATTGAGGATAAGTCTCCTTTCCTACAAACCAGCTCTCTCCTCGTCTCTTTGATTAAGTTAAACAATGAGTTAACTGCCTTTAATGGTTTTTTGGAAAACAATTTATGTATTGGTCTTTCGAAGAACCCACAATATATTTGCTTTCCCATGATGTAACGCTAACCAATAGCGTTAAATCATGAAAACGTAAATTTCGAAAAAAAACATTATAGCCAACTTAAGAACAGTATAACAGTTTTTGATGACAAAGAAATGTTCTTAGCGGAATCTATACTACCGCAAACAACATCAAAAGAACAACAGCCCGGTTACTTACAAATTATTAGCTTGCTAATTTGAACTGATAAACAACTAGACTGATGTTGTATTCTTAATACATGAACAGTCACTAAAATATAACACAGTTATACTACAGTATTCCTCAGCCAAAGATGAAACAGCACAAGATGCTAGACAGGAAAAATACACCAAGCTATTAACAGACTTGGCTTGAGTTTGCAGTGCAGTATGTGTACAAGTACATGGGGCATCACACTTTATATTATGTTTTAGGGGTACTAGTGGCAGTCGGGGGTCATTTGCCACCCTACAAGCGGGGTAATACAAGACCAATAGAAAACTTTTGACATTGTATTCATTAATATAAGGTTTTAGGATTTGGTAGTCTAGTAATACCATTTAGTGCATCACTAGTACTGTTTTGTTTAGTGCATCACCATGCATTTTTGGTGATTAGTTTTAATAAATTCTTTTGCGTTTTCATGGTGGGCAGAGCAAGAGCTCTCATCTTATCACAGCTCATATCTTTTCACAAATAATAAGTGCAGAGAAGGAGGAAAGTGCACAGACACAAGGTATTTCTCAGCTGATGTAAGGGTGGGTACAACTCCCCACCCCTTTCTTCTCAGCAGCACCCACAGGAGGCAGAAAGGTTTTTTGACATTGCCCTACATTTAGCTGACTGATCCCACACACACAGTCTTCTGTCACAAATAAACGTTATAGACACACCCTTGCCGCACACTCACACGCACCCTCTGTCTGTCCTACCGTATTAAATATTGAAGATTTTAACTTTTAACTGGGAGCATGTTCAACCACCATCCCAACACTGTGTGCATTGCCCTTGCTGCAATACAAGCCAATGCTATTAAAGAGTATTAGAGTATTCAGATCCTTTCATTCTTTCCATTCAGTTCACAATTCAAGAAAGTCCTGCATCCATATGCTCAATTGTGCTAACATTCATTCAGTCTCAAAATAAGAATATGTATCTGTGCAAAGAGGAAAATAAAAAATGCACAGATGAAGATTTGTGCTCTGCTGAACATTATGCGTCACAGTGCATAAACCCTTAACCAATCAAATGCAGTGTTGAGACATTTAGGGATGGCAGACAACATCAGCAGAAAAATCTGCACGAGAAACGATTTTTTCATATCTGATCTGAGCCACTTTCAGATGTGAATTTAAATCAGATACATATCCAATATTTAAACATCCGACCTACGTCTAAACACATATCCGATTCACCTTGACTATAACGCCACTGTTCAATGACAGATTGTGTTGAATGTCACCATTTCACACATGTACCGAATGTCAGTGCAAAATAAAGAGCATTAAAGTCAAGTATAAGGAGGCTTTAAGAATATAAGGAGTCACCAATTAGAAAAAAAAATAAAAGCCGTCTTTATGGTGGCAGCATTTAAAAAACTCTTTCGCCTTAATTAATTGCTGTTGGGTGTACTTTTGCTGTCCTTTGAACAAATGAATTAGCAAAAGTCCATCCACAATTTGAGGGTCAATCATGGCACTTATATTAGTGAATGACTGAAATCTTTCTGGCCGGGAGATTAATGTAAAGACATGCATTGGATACAAGTCGTAAGTGTAAACAAGCAGGCCAAAAAATCGGATATGGATCTAAGATCAGATATGAGCATTAAGACTTGCAGTGTAAATGTAGCCTCAAAAATAAAGTCTCAAGTAGCATACTGCTTTTAAGAAAAGGGGCAACAGCAATATGACAATAGACACCAATGTTAAAGTTATTAATAATACATTTCCTTATCATTAATAATAATAATAAATAGCACTCCTTGTTAGGAGAAGGCAATCTGTTTGCACTAGCAGTAACTGAAATATCATTTAAGCCTCTATAAACTGATATTGTAAAGTCATTACAATCTGACACCACAGTGCTGGATTCACTGATGCCAGTCACATAGAGATTCCAGACAGAAGTCAGCGGAGGTTGCTAGAGAGCGAAATTCCCTCTGCTTTTTGGATACAGATTACAGCCATTATCAGGACAATTTCCCAGGCGGAGAATAACATCAGAAGAGCTTAGGAAAACAGTGATTAACAACATGGAGATTTGTTTTGGGGTAGGATGACAGGGCTACATTTTTGCATGCAATTCCAAATTTCAGAGACTACTTTATTAATTAAAAGTAAAGAGAGAGAGAGAGAGAACGAGATACATTCCAAAAGAATGTGATGACAAATATATATCTGCCTTTTTGTTTCTGTGCTTGTCCTGTACAAGGTATATTCTGTCTTTGAAAATCACATCTGAATGTTCTGTAAGTCTCCTTTGTCACACGCACATACACAAACAAATGGACAAAGGCTGTGAAGTGTTAGTCCCATCAAGCATTTAAATGTGAAGAGCAGTGTCAATTAAACAAATTTAGTACAAATAAAGGGAAAACTGCGTAATACTAGACATAACTGTGTTAAGATGTCCAAGTAATGCTTGTTTTTCGACCAACAATTAAAACAGCTCAGACATTTCACAAGAAATCATCCTGTGTGATATACCTCGAACAGAAAAATCTGATTTTAGAAAATAATTGGGGATTTAATTGGGGAAATTAAATTAGAACTTCAGGTCAATAACAGGCTTATGCTTAGTGTTGTGTTTTTATTATTTTTTAAGCAAATGCGATTCATTTGATTAATTAAGCAGCATATCATGTTAATAAATTCCTAATTTTCTTTGATTTATAGCCCTATTTAAGACATTTAGGTTTTGTACGACAACATTTATTCATTGAGAGGAAGAATTCGAACTCAGAGACCACAGTTCTTTGGCAGAGAAGCCCTGTTAATTGACTTCTTCTCTTTAACACAGATTTAAAAAGTCCTTTATTATGTTGTTCTTCCTCTATGCTAATGAAGTCCAAACACAACACACCATTTATTCCCTTTTCCCTCCTCGTTCCCCTTCCTCTCTTCCTCTCTATTATAGGAGGTTTTGATGTGAAGATGCTATGACAGGCTTGCTCTCTTTTTCTCTCTGCAGCTGGCATATGAGAAGTGATAGGAGCCAGGGCCATGAAGCTGTAATAGGGAAGAGTGATTGCATACACACACACACCACAAACACACCACACATACATATACTACACCCAAGTTTCCTTCACACTCCGCCTAATGAGGGGTAAATGACAATATCGTCATTGTTATCCCTCTTCTTTGGGAACAAATGCTGTTTACCCAAACAGTAGTGGAGGTTCTTACTATGCCTGTTAATTAATCAGAAGGCTTCTGATTAAGTCAGCCATATATACTTAACTCAAAAACCACCTTTCTGCTTCAGCCATTAGGGAATGAGAGACTTTTCAGTAGAGCTTCCTCTCTGTGTTTTTACACCATTCACGGTTTCCTTTGCTATTTGTAGCACTATATATACACACTTATCATATACATCTTTATTCTCATTGCCCATGTAAGAGTGCTCTTTTCCGGATTTGCTCATGGGTCATACATTTTTTTCAGAGGCTTTAACATAATCACAGATCTATACTGAGTGAAAAACTAAACAAATTAAGAAAAGGATACTTTTCTTTGTGTTTTACAACACAGTTGCTTCTTAAGTATTGTCAAAAACTACGGAAAAAACAAAAATGTGATATTTTTTTTATGAAACAAAATTTTAAACATGTTGCCATCTTTGTATAGCCTTGCAATAACAATATTTTTGTAAGTACAAAAATAATTAGTAATAATTAAGTTTAGATCACATTACAAAATTAGGTGTGCAGAAGTCCCACCTTAATGCTTTTGCAATGCGCATTTGCATTGATGAAGTCGCCTTTTTGTTTAGCATTGTATATCTCTGACAACGCCGCACAATCTAATTCAAGCCTTATGCAAGCGGCATCATAAATATGTGCAATTAGGATGCAACTTATGGAATGTGACATTTGTTGGGCAGAAGCACAGATAAGCAAGAGTAACAAATGCCTAATCCTTTACTTTACATTTTAACATTTTTCAGGTCTTTTAGAATATGCTCACATATTTAGCTACACTATATATTCACACATTTGAATTCCCTTGGAAAAGCCTGGAAAAGCGGTCTACTAGACTACTCAGGATCGTGGTATTACTCTGTGAGTTGGGCAAGTCCGTGATAAAGTCAATTGCGATGTGGGACCAAGGTCGTTGTGGTGTGGGCAAGGGTTGCAATAGGCCGGCTGGTATGTGTCTGGGATTCTTTGACATTTGGCAGACCGAGCAGGCTTGAATGAATTAGTTCGTATCTTGGGATATGATCGGCCACCAGTAAGCATTTCTCAGAAGGTGCTGGGTGGCGGCTATGCCGGGGTGCCCAGAACTGGGGGTCTCGTAAATCTGAGTGAGCACTTCTTGCCTGAATGGTTCTGGGACGAAAGTGAGATTCTCGGGACATGTGACGGTAGGGGCCTGAGACTCGTTATAATGCTAAATCTCGGTGTGGAAGTCCCACTGAACGGGTGCTAGCAATAGCTTCTGCGGTAGGATAGTCTCGGGGGGTTCTGACTCGGGAAGGGGTTCACTCTGTCTAGATAATGCGTCTGCCTTTACGTTCTTGGAGCCGGGGCGATAGGTAACATTGAAATTAAAGCGTGTGAAGAAGAGTGACCAACGGGCTTGGCGTGGATTGAGACGTTTGGCTGATTGGATAGACTCAATATTTTTGACATTGTGACATCACCGCCCCCACCCCGTGGTTAGAGGCGTCTACTTCCACTAAGAAAGGGATATCTGGGTCAGGATGACGTATAATAGGAGCCGTAGTGAATCGTGTCTTTAGCTCTAAGAATGCCCGGTCAGCTAATTCATTCCATATAAGATGGTGTGACTGGCGTTTTACTAATGACGTGAGTGGTGAAGCCACTGAGCTAAAGTTCCGGATGAACCTTCGATAGAAATTAGCGAACCCCAGAAATTGTTGTAGTTCTTCTACGGTTTTAGGGCGTGGCCATTCAGTAACGTCTTGGAACCTTAGCATCATCCATGGCCACCCCCTTCTGACTAATGACATACCCCAGAAAGGTAGTGCTGGTCCTGTGAAACTCACACTTTTCCCCCTTGACGAAAAAGTTATTGTCAATTAAGCGACAGAGAACTAAACGAACATGTTCCTTATGTTCTTCCAGTGAGTTCGAGTAAATGAGAATATTGTCGATGTAAACGATAGCCCATCTTTTCAACAGTAAATATCATTCATGAAGGACTGGAACACTGATGGACTATTGGCCAGGCCAAAGGGCATAACCAGATATTCGTAGTGTCCCGAGGTGGTGGAAAACGGCATTTTACACTCATCCCCCTCTCGGATGCGAATCAAGTTATATGCGTTTCGTAAGTCTAATTTTGTGAAGTACTTGGCTCGACAGAGCTGTTCTAAGTCTGGGGGAATCAAGGGTAGGGGATAACGGAACTTTATAGTGATATCGTTCAGGTTCCGATAGTCTATACAGGGCCTTAGTCCCCCATCCACCTTTTTGACAAAGGAGAATCCCGCAGAGTTAGATGGGTGAATAAAACCCTTAGCTAGTTCTTCCTGTATGTAATTTCGCATGGCTTCAGATTCGAGTTGAGAGAGAGGAAAGACCCGCCCTCGGGGGGGGGGGGGTAGAGAATTAGGCTTGAGCTCGATGACACAATCGGTGGGCCTATGAGAAGGTAATTAAGACGCCTTGGACTTACTGAAAATGATGTTTAGTTCGGAATACTCAGGCGGAATGGTATTAGGAGCCTCAGGACTCTAACTCTAGCCTCTAACTCAGAATTCTTGATTCTAGGGGTAGGTGGCGCAATTTTCTGGAGACATGTTTTATGGCAAGAGTTCCCCAATGGAGGATGTGGCCTTCGTTCCATGAGATTAACAGTTTTTGAAGTTGCAACCAGGGCAAACCCAAAACTAAAGTGTGTTTTGGTGAGGAAATGGCGTATAATTGTATAGATTCGACATGTAGGGCGCCAATTTGTAGACGCAACAGATCAGACTGTAGATCCACTCTTCCTACACCCAAGGGACAACCATCTATCGCTTCCACCACTAGGGAAGAGGAACGGGGGATTAGAGGTATGTTATTTGATTGAGCAAACTCTAACAAAATGAAATTTCCAGACGCTCCAGAATCGACAAAGGCAGAGGTAGTGAGGCTACTATTAGAAAATGACACAGTTACTGGTAACTGAATGATGGTATGTGCTTGGTGAGAAATGGATGCTAGACTCTCCGGTGTGGAGCATGAGCTGGTCGTGACCGGCAGTTCATTCTCAAATGACTCGTCTGACCACAGTTCAGGCACAACCCCTGCCTGAAGCGTTGTTCGCTACTCGGTGGTTAGACGGGTGTTCTTGAGTTGCATGGGCTCAAAGGGGTTAACGTTTTCTACTCGGCTAGGCAAGGGACCTCTACAAGGACAACGAGAACGGATGAGGTTATCAATGTGAATGGACAAGTCGATGTACTCACTCAAAGACCTTCCCTCGTCATGACAGGCGAGCTCTGACTGGAGTTCTGCTTGTAATCCCCTTGGATACAGCAGCAGAAGCGTGTCCTCCACCCATGTAGTCTGGGCAGCCAGTGTGCGAAAATTTAGGGCATATTCAACTGCTGGCAGTTCCCCTTGAGAGAGAGTTAATAGGTGTTCTCCCGGGCTCAAACCCTCTGCGGGATGGTCAAATACCTCCTTATACCATTGCAGAAAAATGTTGAAAGAGGGAAAGGCTGACCCATCAGCACCCCAGATAGTCGTGGCCCAGTACAAGGCCTTGCCAGTCAAGAGGGAGCACACGAAAGCTATATGACTGTTCTCAGTAGGGTAGAGCGCGGGTTGCTGCGAGACAAAAAGAGAGCATTGAAGCAAAAAACTTTGCAACATGCTGGGTTACCATCGTACTTGTTGAGGAAAGCAAGCCATGGGCTGACTGGGGTTGCTGAAGCGCCCAGTGAGTGTGTGGCGATGATGGGTATTTCGGCGTGCTCTGCAAAACTCTCACCAGCTCCTCAGTTAGGGAAGTTAATCAGGTTAGCTGGTGTTGGTGGGCACACAATTGGGCCGCTTGAGCGGATAGTTCAGACGAGAGCTGTTGAACGGCCGCTGGATTGTGTGATGGCGGTGTCTTCTGTAACGAAGAAGTGGCGGCAAGAGGATCCATATGCAGCGTATTTAATGCAAAAACAGACAAGCAGGGGTCAAACACAACAGCAATGCTTCTATCAGAGGCGAGGCAAAAATCACAACAATAAACAGGCAAGGGTCGGGACAGGTGGCAAACAATCAAAAACCAGTACACACTCACAGTTTGGGGCAGGCGGCAAGTAAATCCAAAGTCCATAGACAAAGCGTAATCCAAGGGGCAGACGGCGAACAATCCAAAAACCAAATGTAATCCAAAGGGCAGGCGGCAAACAATCCAAAAACCAGAAACAATCCAAAGTCAAAACCAGAAAAGCAGTCAGGGAATAATTGCTCTGAAATGTACGCTAAGAAGACAATACAAGACATCATAGTTTGGGGAGGAGTCAATACTCCGGTGGGGGTTACCTCTGCTGGTGCAGAGACAGAGGGGCGGGAGTTAAATTTTGCTGAGGAAGGGATGTGAACCCTTTAATATGGTTTGCATTTGGTTGCTGTGAACCCTTTAATATGGTTTGCAACCCTTTTAATATGGTCTGAATCCTCTAAAAATATTATCACCCAATAATCCTTCATATTGAGTTGCATTTAAATGAGGTCTTGGAACCCTCTCTAATGCAGTGTAGCAATAACAGCTATATTACACTCACAAAAACACACACAGATACAGAAACGTTTATTTGTACAATAAACAACCTTATCCCCCACACATACACATATTGTATATAGTAACAACATTTGAGAAAAAAAGCACACATGTAACATGGCACATTGCGAAAGCTTCTTCTTGCAAACCACTACCCACCACACCCACACACACACTTACACACATCATGTCACCTACATAACGCCCGGTGAGGTGTCGCTCACACCACCCAGGAAATTAACTTGACATTTTATGGTGATCAGAGAGAAAGAAATATGGAAAGAAAACAAAACAAAGCATTCCAAAGGCATAGATAATGTAAACCCTCTCCCAAGCCTCGGCATCAAATTCGCCAGGATTTCTACCAATCTGCAATGCAGACAGCATGTTGTGGCTATGGAAAATGAGCTTTTTCGTTCTCGCCCACCTTGCTCCTGAGATAATGCCTGTTTCTCACTCTTTCTCTCCTTCGACAAATGCTTCCTGTCTATTTTCATATCCTGTTCAGTTGGTCCCATTAGCAAGGTTCTTCCTGATGTGAGGTTAACAAAATAAAGTAAATGGAAACGGGACAATCTCACCTCAGTCTAAGATCCCAATTAAAATAATACAGCCACCCATGTTTGAGAATGAAATGGTATTGAAATGGGGAAGGAGCACTGCTTTGTGGCCACTAGGATTTATTTTTATATATGGATGTGTATGAGGGTTAGAGTCACATCATATTGGCTCTTCTTGCACTTATACACAAACACACACTCTTGTATTTTTAAGCACAATACACTTATATCACAGCTAAAGCATAGTTGTTTGCAAAATATAAAATTATTGCAAAAGGTTTAAAATATTGTTTAAAGTTTATGAAAAGAACAAATCTGTGTGGCTTTACATCCTGACATATAATGGACACTGGTGTGTTTGTGAGTATGATACCTTGATCTGGCCAAACCTTTCAGTACTTGGACTGTCACTCAATGCCATAACCTCAAAGAAAGGATTTGTGCATCCGTGCATAAGCAGACCAAATTATTGTATCATCTCTGGATGCTGGGTGCATTGCCACATATACCCGCACACACACTTGTCTGACTTGGTGCATCTCTGTGGCCGGGTCCTGCTCTATTAGACATGCAGGAATGTTAACATCATTATGCATTATTCTGAGTGTCTGTCTGTGCTTTCACACCCCCTCCTCTCTCCTCCATTTGCCATATTGTGTCTGAGCAGCGGCCCAGATGTTTGTGTGTGCCATGGACTAACACAGCATTGTGTCTCCCGTCTGGGGACATGCATTATTTTAACAGCCTTTTTATGTGCTGGTGGGCACAAATCACTGATCTTTTGAAAATGAAAGTGCCAAACACACACATGCAGGCAACCACACCCACTTACACATGATTAGAAATTGTAGCAATACACCAGTGTATCAGAGCTGCCTTGCAAATAACGCCCAGACTATGCTATCACACCTTTAAATAAAAGCAACAGTGTGCACAATCTGTACAATAGCCCCAAAGGTTTAAATTATAATTCATGACTTTTTCTTTAAACCTCAGTTCGGGCATTCCGAGAGAATTCTTAAAACAGTGTCACAGGATCATACATGTAAACATTCAACCTATTTGCTGGAAACCTCACCTACTGCTTCTACCTCCCCTCTCAACTCCTCCCCCTTGCTCCTTGAGATCTGCATACATTTGCATGTCATTACCATGTGCATATTCTTTGCACTCAGAGGGAAACATGATGTGTGTTAAAACCACATTGCACGTCGCTGTTATAAACTTCACTTAAAGTTATATGGATATTTTATAAATGCAAAAGTGCTTTATCATCCATAGTCGCTATATAACCGCTAGCTTAGAACAAAAAATATTAAAAACTCACTAACTGAAAGAGAGTTATACGAGGCATCAACCACTATGGAAGCTTAAATGTGGGGGTTGTTGAATTAAGTATCAAATTACCCATTTACATTTAAAATATTTACTTTACATGCTACATATATGCCCAGTTAAGTAGTACTGAAATGCTCTTAAACAGCATTCAAAACAGGTTTTAATTTTATGACACCTTATGCATTCAAACATGCCACATAAAATATAGCAATATGGGGTATTTGACACAGCAGAGTCTTGGGTCTTTGTGCAACGTCCAACCGTAATTATGTAAACGCAGGCGCCAGACTTCATTAGCTCCTCAGGGCTAACACTAATCACACCACAGAAAGGCACGATGGAGTGCATAGTATGCATAAAACAGCCAGGCATCGCCTGCGAGGTTTTGATATACAGGTATAGTGTGCTGATAGCATGCATGCTAGCAAAAAATTTTCTATTTTCTTGTGTTTTTTTTGTATTTGCAAACTTTGCTTGTCAGCTTTCCGTGTATGCAGGCGTTTGAAATATTTTATTCATTATATTTTAGAATACAGATTTGCAGAAACAGAGAAATTAGTAAGACTACAAGCACAAGCATGTGTACAAGCACATGTTGTCATTGTGTTTTCCTGAGGTACTGTCTGTTCTACTGATGAAACATCAATCTGACAGAAATGACAAGAGTAAAGACTTTCTTTTGAGACTGGTATGTGATATGATTTAAAACGATATAATCAAACAAGTTAAACCTGTCAGATAAAACACCACCAAGTATTGTTTATTAATTTGCATTGATGTTTACATTTGAATTAATCAGTAATACAAGGAATATAATTCCAGTTTAGCTTGGATGACAAGATGTCAGGTGTGGTGAGTTTTTAGACCTTTAACCTTTTCAGCCTGTATTTACTGCATTTGGTGCATGTAATCTGTGTTCTAGCAGAACACTGTAAAATAAAAAAAATGGCTTTCATTGCACACACACACATTAGTTTTTCTGTCATAGTAGAGACAATCAATGGATTTTCTATTGTTATAGTGTTAGATTATCTTATATCCCCAAACTGTACTTTACACACAGATGTGGGCAAAATCAAATCTGATCTCCAACACACAAAAACACAAAATAGTGGACAATACCACCTGCTCATACTACTTAAACTTACCTCAGGTTGGTTTAGCAGTTGATAACATTGATGCCTGTTGTTTACAGTTTGTAATGGTCACATTTTCCTTTTTTTAACCCTGCAACACAAAGGAGAAACAGAATCATACATGATGAACATTTTAAATATAGTTTTAAACTCCTATGTTGATTAAATTTTATTTAAAAATTATAAAAATAAATTGTGGAGAGCTGCTTTTATACAGTACATGGTTTATGTATACTAGGTAGATACATTGAATGGTTACATATACAAACTGCTGTTTGAGATTTTACATTTGATCTTATGACTAACAGTTTAGTATTTGTTTACACTAATAAATAGAAGTAATGTCAAAATAGACAAAAACAACAGAGGCAAAAATTAACAGGCAGCAGAGCGATATGCTGTGAAATGTGAGTGTGGGCATTGCTGTGAAGCAGTAAGCAGTGTGGAAGGCTGTGTTTAAAAAGGGGGGAGAAATTAAGGCCAGTACTATGATGCTGTAATTATTAAGTAATGATTAGTGTAAGAGTTACTGTAAAGATAAAATTAAGGCAAGGCTACTGCCTCCCCCCCCCCCATCTCTCAAGGATATGACTAAGAATAAAAAGTGTGTATCTTCCATAATGTTCAAAGTGACACCCTACCCACAATTTGCTGCAGCTAGTGTAAACATTGCACTTATCTGGGGGTTATTCACCACTGGTTACTTTATAGTTAAAATTACTCTCTCTCGTTAACATTACCCCTCTGTTTTGGAGAATACTGGCTGCATGACTGTTAACTCAGACAACCCAAAAACATGTAAATATGCATATCTGTTTCACACTACCGGAGGGCTGCGGCTTTTCAGGCCAAGTAAATATTTTTATTATCCACTTCAATAGCCTCTATAATGAAACATTACCAGCTCTATATAAAGACTATATGCTATATGAATAGAAATTATCATTTAAATCCTATTTTTAAGCTAAATTAAAATACAACTATCTTGGTTTTATGTATTTGAGAGCATAAAACATTTCTGAAGGAAATAACCTCTAAACCATGTAGATTTCAACAAAGCAAGTGATCTTCTTTGTAAACCTGTGTGCAGTGTGTGTTATCAACAGAAACTCAAAGAGCAATGTAGGGCCATATCCATATAAAGGGAGTTTTCTCATGACACATTTCAGAACCAGAGTGACAGCTGTCAGGTTTTATTAGGCTTCTGTGTTCATCTGGTTTGAGCGTTTGTCCCTACCAGCTGCACAATGCATCCCACGCAGAGTGGGTTTTTACCCATAAAACTTATTATGTTTTCTATTGGTACCTATAAATAATCTTGGACTACATGAAAGGAAAACAATTTGTGCTATATATGGCCTTTATATAGCACAACATTTTTATTACACATTACTTACTAATTAATAGTGCTGTAACATGTTCAACATGTTCATGCATGTTGAAGCATCTACAATACAATATCTCATGGTTAAATGTTATGATTAATAACCCAGCATAGTTATTATTTATGAGTCAGCTAAATTTTGTGTAAAAAGCCAGACACAAAATATCAAATTTACATGAAAAATGTACATTTATTTTAACAATTTTGTTGTCATGTTGTCATTCAACAAAAGGCACAGTGTTTTGGCAAAGAACAATTTGAGAAACGACATGACAGTTTTTTCTGTTGATTTGCTATTTTCTATTGCTATTGGATCTTCTACCTGCATATAATATTAAGTAATTTATTGTTTCAGAGTACAGTACAGAGCTCCTAAAAGATAACATTAGAGCACACTCTGAGATACTGTATATATGAATTGACCCTCACAAGTAATAATTTCCGCTGTTCAAAACATTTACAATATTCTTCCTGGTTGTAGAAAACAAACAGCAATATTTAAACTAAGCAGCTAAGCTATAAAGCCAAGAGTCTCTTTGTGCGTATCACCTGTAGTACGGTAAAATCAAGGTCCATTTTTGCTCTTGATGTTGGCAGTGTTTGAGTTCTACCCATCCCCCACCTTCTCTCCACACCCTCAGTGGCTGCACTTACTGGATTCCTCTACCAACACCTCAGTCCTGACAATCACTGGCCAATGGAATAAATATGGAGGCCAACTGCTCTACCATGGATTCCACAGCTGACAGACTGCATCACATTTGATGGCTGAAGAGCAAGCGCTCAAACACACACACATACACACAGAGCCATACACCTCACAAATCATGACCAACTACAAACAAAAACACTTAATTACAATCATGCATATAAGTGTTCACAAGCATCAAATATGGCACCTTCACAAACGCTTACACACAAACAATCATGCTGGTGATTGGTTGCAAACATGTCCCTAAGGAATAACTGCAAAAAAGCTTTTTGTGCTGGTATTATGTAAAATCTAGATATTTTTATAGTCTCTTAACAACAGAGACTATTACTCCAATTCCATTTTGCATCAAAACATGCTAAAAGGAAACCTAAAAGTAACATTAGTCCAAATGTGGACCAGGCGTTGTGTCCATGTACACAAAAATGATTGTTATTGTGTTGTTGGTTGTTACTGTCCAGATTACATACTGTCCTGATTGTCCCTTTTGTCTATACCACAAACCTTTGTTGCTTTATTCAACACATTTAGAACAGGAGATACTCTCATATACTCCCATTAACCACTGACATACTGAGTCTAAACATGCGGGAATTTAATTATACTCGCCTGGCTGCAAGTTGCACACATCAGGTGTGTGTCTGTGTGGGAGGGTGCAAGAGGGAGCGATTTTTGTTGACACCTCTGTTGCCCACTTTCACGCTAATTAACACTTCTCAGATACACTGGCTGATAGTAGTCTACATGACAGGCTCAAGAGGACATTTGCACAGACCTTTTGTCTCTAAACAATCTGTGCTGATAAAGGTGCACACAACACTTTTTATAACAAACGGTGTGAGTGTGTAATATATAGTTTACAAACCCAATATAATGCTCAAAGTGACAGTAACAAATATACAAATGTAAAACATATCTTCACTGATTATACATTACACTGTTCCTGCTGGTTGTCAGCTGCAGAAACTTGTGCAACTCTGTATCTGAATACTGAGTTGGCATCTTGATCTTATTTATGTAACTGTCCGATCTCCATGGAAATGCTTCACTGCCACTCAGCACTGTAATATCATATCTTTTTGATGGTTTTCTCCACACTGAATTTGGGGGACTTTAAAAAAAGCCCATTACTTCCTGACAATTGGTGTCAGTCCTGCTGATGGATGAATATAGGATGTTTTAAGATGAACAGCATAACACTAACGCTGTCTGGGATTCTATTATTAACCCATACATTATTTACATTCAGCCATTACTCTTCTAAAAGGTACAAAAGGGCTAGAATTTGATGGTGGACAAATATGCAGGAACTTTCGCTTTCTCCTTGCAAGCATACTTTAGGTCTGTTTGCAGGTTTTTGATGCGTGCACTTACACCATCATACAAAGCTGAGTTCTTTATGTTTTTGAAGGTCTGTTTGGGGGTGATATACAAAAAGCTAAGCGTTATGAGTCATTTCTACCTCTTCTGCTTCAGCTGTGCCAGGAGGATGCACAGAGATGAACTGGAAATGGAAGTGTTATACAGTGAGTTCCATTCCAGACAGCCATATTTGAAAAACTTAAGACAGTGGAATAGAGAGGAGCAATTCCTGTGACTTGTTCTAAAGACAGCAACCAACCATACAAATCACTACTGTGTAAATGTTACAACAGCAGCTCTCTATGTTTATTAAATTTGCCCAATGGGTATTTTATTGTGGTTTTGCATAAAGCGTTATTACTGTGCAAAATATTAGAAAACAATAATAATAACTTGAAATTACACAACAATAGTGAGGGAATTTCCCTGTGATCATATTTTTCACAATCTGATTAAAATATGAAAAAACATGAATCTTTTCTTTCTTTTCCTTTCCTTTCCTTTCCTTTCTTTTCCTTTCCTTTCCTTTCCTTTTCTTTCCTTTTCTTTCCTTTTCTTTTCTTTCCTTTTCTTTGTAATAATGGGCCATGATTCAATGTAAAGCAAATACATATTCTCCCAGAATCCTCCAATCATACAAAATGAAATCAAAATGGGTAAAACACGGAGGATTTTTCATGCTGCTTCGGAATATGGTGCATGTGCTTTGCCAGCTAGTCACAAACAATTTTCATATGTAACTGACGACAGCGGGGTGGATTTATGCATGCAAATTGGTTACTTGATTTCCATGTTGCCAGCAATGTTAGCTAATTTCATAATTGGTGGGCGTGATTATGCAAAAACTGTGTCATCGTATTGGAACAACGTGGGCTTATAATGTGACGGTGACTCGAATCATGCACATTCCAGCGGACATTTTAGGTGAATTCTTTTCGCATGCTCACCACTGCTAAATTCTTTAAGATGGTGGCACCTTGAAGGAATTTCTACTGCACTGATGGAGCCCAACCCACCTCCTCCCTATCCAGATTCTGCAAGGGAGCAGATTGTGCAGATTGTGGGACACTCGCTTACCCCACCGGCATGATAAATTTTTAATTTCCACGTCACTAAAAAGGTTCTTATGCATAAAGCGTGGAGCGTCCGCACATATGAATGAGTTCACATGATTTAATTTGCATAAAAGTAAGAAATGTATGTATGCTAACGCAAAGCACTGATTCTTTGTTGCGCAACATGAATGGCACATATGACAAATGCTTTCTTTTGATTGCAACTTATGCATTCAGACACACAGAAAAGCACTTCTATTTACGAATACAGTGTAGGTAGTACAAACCTAATTTTACTTATTTCATCTGAACAGATTATTACAAGTGCTCTTTGTGTTTTTTATTTGAATTATATGCTGAAATAAAAATTAACTTTTTAGAGACACTCCAAATACATGAAAATGAGCACAAACATATTGTACAACAATGTTGACTGTAATGCTTTTAGATAAGTTTTATGAAGATTGAAGATTTTGAAGATGAAGAAATACAGTACAAAAACACTCACAGCACAAAACATCACAAATGTATGTTGTGGCACCACACTGAGCCAAAACAACAGAAACATTTCATAACAGATAACATTTTAAAGAAAACTCATACAGATCTTGTTTTGAGGTGAGGGCAAAGGCTAAACTACTAAATGCTTGAAAGGACAGTGAATTATAACCTTTTCAGTTTGTGAGAAAATGTGTTTACTGGGCTAAGCTCACTATACTGATATACTCTAAAATCAATTTGTTCAGCATTAACAACTTGAGTATGTCAAAGGAACATCATCATTCAGATTTTAATACAGTATTAATTTGCCAGACCATTTGAGATTTGAAAACATTTCAGCAATCAGAAGATTGAGGAAATTCAGTGCAATATTATGTTCACCTGTGCCCATTACTGCAGGTATTCACAAACAAATGTTTAAAAGAAGTTTGTCTGGTGTTTATGCAAAGCTGTAAATATTTTTCTTCTAGATAATAATCGCTTATGCAGGGAGAAAATAAAGACAGTAATTTTTTGTACATTTATGCATTTTATAACTATTATTCGCTAAATAAAATATTTTATTGGTAGAACATTTTGTGAAATTAAACTGTGTAAAGAGTAACTGTTTAATCTCTCAAATTTAAGACAAGAAGTGCTAAGGTTAACTCAATAACTTTATTAGTCTTCAAATAACTTTCTTTAGGTCTCTAAAATATCTAATTTAGTCTACAGATATTTTGAATAAATTACAGATGCCTGTCTGAAATATATTAAAACTCTATTGTGAAGGCTAAATACATAATAAGCAGGCTTTAATCCAGACTAAAAAACTCACATGGCTTAAATTTAAATTCAAGGCAGGACAATAGTGGTGATGTCATATTTTAAACATGATCTATAGCAAACGTGCAATAGAGATATGCTTAAAAATAAACAACTCTATTCCACTTCTTTTACACACGTCCTCCCATTCTTACATACGCCTATATCAGGCTATAATATCGTGCTTATAAGATATTCACAGTCGTTAGACAACTATTTCTACTTTGGGGCCTGCATCTGCTGAGGCTGGTAACGGCCGCCACTTTCTAAAGGGATGCAGATGAGTCGGGTGCACTTGACATCTTTTCAGGACCCATGTCGCCCCCAAGCCCCCCACCTCGCAGGCGCTGTCTGTCATATTCTGGATAGGGCCGTGGCATTGCCACTTGCCCTGAGCGTGGGAATGGGGGCGTCCAGTCGTTCACATCTAATGCGCTCCGTTTAACGGAATCAATTAAGGAGCCGACCCCCTCGCTCCACATGTACCCACCCCTTTTCATTTTTGTCAGCTCCCTCTATATCTCCTAATTATTTCTGTTTGGAATGCCAGCGCCGTTTCCTGGCCAAAGGCGACCGAGCTGAAATACATAGCGAGCACGTGGGTTCGTCAAAGCTTAAGTTGCGTGCAGTAAATTGGTAAGCTCATATAGGCTAGATCAAAAGCGGGACAATTTTCTGGATGGATGTTAATTAAATTTCTGCCCATTCATATATTATTACAGCTAAAACAGTGGCTACTTTTACGAGAATAACGAGACCAACTTTTAGTTTGTTTACTTCAATTATTTCTTAATCGTGTATTTTTGTGCGCGCATCTGAAGCCAAAACCACAATTTCAAAAGCACCCCTTATTCCAAATTAAACCTAAACAAACCTAAATTCGTAGGTGACGTTTTAATAAGAATGTTTACATTTGGTTTTGAAGATGTAAGGCAGTTTTGTTTTTATATCATTCAAATGATTATCTTTTCTATCTTTTAGGTGGCGTCGTGTTATTAAGCATCCAGAGTTTTCGATGAGCCAGGAGGCAGTTTTTACTTTCGGTTATCTAGCTTTATGAAGTCCAACATACTCATACAGCTAGATAACCAAAGATAACAACTTGCTTCCATTTCAACAACAGAAATCCGCGAATACCTCCGTGTCTTGGGTAAGAATAAATCCAGGTGGAGAAGTTGCTAAAATGGAGTTAAAAAGGCACAGAACTTCTCAGCTGTCAAGTTATCCAGTTCAAAGTTTATAAAAGTATATGCCGCAATCAAATTGACAAAACATACGGCCGTTTCTTCATGGTGTAATAAAGATCAAAATAGAAGCTATAATCCGTTTGACATCGGAGCATTTAACATTTAAACAATATGAGAGCTGGAGTGAAGGAGCCTGTCGAATAACAAGCAGTCATCCTCGCACAGGCCATAATTTGCATTGCAAATTACCTCCCAATCTCACAAAAGGCTCCTTTGGCTCTATTAAATCGTGTAGCAGGCGATAGATATCCCAGGGAACCAGCAGAGAGATTATACAAAGGAAAATCCGATTGCAGAAGAAGAAAATGTACATGGATATAACATCGCGTTTTCTTTCGTCCCTGAATGGAGAGATCTCTCTCTTATTTTGGCCGAGTGGTGGCAGGTTAATAACACAGATCCCCGAGAGCTGCTATAAGCGAGACGAGAGGAGGATTGTGTTGCTGCTGCCAGCGGTCTGAGAGAGGGAACAGGGCCACATCTCGAGGAGTGGGGAGGGGGGCGGAGGGGCTAAGCAGGGGACGGGCTTCCAGTACCAAAATATGAACCAGCCAGATAAGGTCAAAGGTCTTAGAACACGGCAGTGTAAGGCAGTGATGATGATGTAATTTGAAATCTCCAGAGTGCTTTAGCATCTGTTGTAAATGTTAAAGCTGCGATCCTCACGCACTATTGCTAAACGTATGTATTTCCTTGCCAGTGTTGCGGCGACAATGACGAAAACGCTTCATGGAAATAATCAAGCATTGCCAAGCCTTCTCGTTTCCCAGTCTTAGTTGATCTAAAATGCAGGTGACTTCCATTGCTCATATTTTTATCGATGCCCCTTATATCTATTTTCAGAGGAATAACTTAATGATTGTACTATTAAATATTTACTATATGTACTTGTACTATTACAGCTATGATAGCTGTAAATACGTGCTGTAAATGGATAACAAGCCTATCAATTAAAAGGTGCTCGCGCGTTTTTAGATTATGTGTGGGTTGTAGAATGTTAAGTTTACAGTGCATCTCTCTCTCTCTCTCTCTCTCTCATTCTGCCTGTGCGCGGTTGTGAAGGAGGCGTTTAAAATATCCTGAAGCTGAAACTTGCTCAATAAAATTGTGTACAAAATGTCTTTGAATTATTTTCATCTTTGCCAATGATTAGACAATCTAAGACGTTGTCACGATATATGGATGTCAGCTCACATAATGAACTTTTAAAAGGTTGGTTCTTGCTTGTTACATGTTTTCTTATGTTTCTAATTTTGGCCAAACAGGTTTCATATATAGCCTAGTAGAGTGAATTGTCAAATTGTATGTTGGCTTTCTGACTAAACTTGATTTTCTTGACATTAGGGTTATTTCTATCATCGGTAAGAGGTAGTTGGCATTACTCTATACCAAAATGGTCTTTGACTAGAAGAATGTAAAAACAATACACATTTTATAAAACCAATATTGCTGTGAATAAAATTATTTAACTTCTGAAGAGGCCATTTATGGCTCACATGAAGCTAACCTAGGGCATTAGCACAGATAATGTAGTAGCAGAGCAACATGTATTACGTTAAAAATGACATTCTATGTCAAAGTCACTGGACGTTCTTAAAAGATAAGAATAAAACAACAATTCTGCATGTACGATGCAATATCTTAATATTAAGATTTAATAAACTGTACAACGATTAAATAAATAAATAATCGCAGCTCAAGCGATATCTAAACCCAATTCGCATCAGATACAGAAATGCATTTATGTGGAAGATAAAGATAGGTTAGACAAATATATGTATAACCTAAAATAAAACTCCTTTCTAGCCATTACAAATATTACAGATGAACAACCTTTCAAAAACTTTTCACCCACTGCATGAGACCGCGGACTTTATATAAGAACTGATTAGATCTAATCAGATACTCTGAAGTAGTTAAAGTAGTAAAGTTTTTGTCCGTAATGTGAAGAGCACCCAATAATTTCTACTGGACCTAAATTAAGAAGGATGAGAAATGTCTCCAAATGTACTCACTTGACCAAGTTTTATTATGCCGAAATCGACGTGACCAGGTGTAACTCCTGCTATACTCTGCCTCAGCAACAAACTGGCATACACATGGATTTTTCTGTTTAAATTTGCCGCTAATACTCAATTCATTACGCGTGCCTCAGCGACTCTGATTCTCACAGTACAAGCGCACCAGAACGACAGCTACCTTAAAAGCTATGACCAGTGAGAGGGGGAGGGTTTGAGAAGTTTCCCATAACCTATTTGTCTGCAGCACCAAATAGAAAAGTGCACTGTTGAGCAAAGGAGGTCGACATGTTTTTCCCCATTTTCTTTCCTTTTCTTTTTTTATGAAGGGTGTTCGGGAGGGGCAGTCCTCTCCGTGAGAGAAAGGACGTGCTCTGAAATTCAAACAACTTCTCCAGGTCTTTTGTTGAACTTGAACTGAGGAGGCATTGTTTCTCTATTGGCGTGGACTAGCCCCGAGTTCCCAGACCAGGTTACGAATTGACTGCGGTAATGAATTTGCACCGAGCGCTTCTGCCCAACACGTTTTGGCTGACGTAAATGGCCAGCTTTGACACTGAAGGACATCATTAGATTGGGGAAAATTTGTACACTAACGAGAAACTAATATAATATGTAAGTAATATACCTTGCATGTTAAAATGTCAAAAACTTCCTCTTTAAAGGTCCTTTATAACATCTAAAGCGCACACACGCAGGCATGGCAACGAGGCCTTACATTGGTTACACCAAAGGTCATTAATTCATAAACCTATAGCATACATGTAGTAACATGTCTATACATTTAACATTATAATTATTTATTTTTGCTTGTTGTTTATTTATTTAATTATGTATTTCTAAACAATTTCAAATTCAGATTTAACTTATTGTTTATTGGTGGACGTTTCAGAATAACCTTTCATAATTCTTCATCCTTCTTAGTTCTTCATTATTGCTAGCACTTCAGTTTGAGTATAACAAATTTTCGCTTAGATTTTACAACTAGGTCATGTCCAATGACGTAGCAAGCCTGTCGGCTACGTGCAGCCATGTTTAAATACATCATGGAAATTAGCGCATCAAATATGCAAATCCCCCAACATAGTATTTCTTTCAGCGGTCGGAGTAATTTCCACTCATCGGCTTCGAGATTGTTTGTTTCTTATTGGGAAGAATATGTAAGTTGTTGTATTTATTGAAAGGAAGCGCCCTGTTTTACCGTGAAAACTGGACCATGGACCATATGCAGTAAAGATGCGAAGACTGTTTGCAATGGAAATCGCCCATCATGCATAATAAGAAGTCTGCTCCGCCGTTTCTTACAGCTTAACCTCAGTTGGTCCTTTTGTGTGTATTGTTTTTAATATTGATGCATATTTAGGAGGTATATTTGAATTTTCTTTGCACAGTGACTGTGTCGTCTTGGCTTCGTTTATTTAAAATTATTTGGTAAGGGTTTAACTCTTTGTGGTGCAGATTTTATGTTGCATAGCATTGCCTTCATTATTGTTTATTTTAACGACTATACATGTTTTCGCAATACTTCATATTAAATTTTTTTCATCTCGTTAGGATTCGTTGATTGACATTAATATTATAAGATATTAATGAACAAAGAAATTTGAACCATAACAAAAAGAACCAGCGTTGCATGTCTATAGAAAATCGTTCATTCAGAACATTTCCCATTAAGAGAAGCCAGTAAATGAATAAAATAGTTACAGTTATTATTTGACATACAAATCAAAATAATACATACAAGTCAAATACAATTTGAAGTCTTGCATACGAACTACAATGAGCTAAGTAAAATTGTTTTCTGCTTAACGTTATTTAAACTACAAATTGATTTAATCGTTTTCAGTTAATACTCAAAAACAGTTTTTCATATATTTTCGTTAGTTGCCTTATGAACATTTAGGTACACACACATAGACATGTGGGCTGGCTGCTTAAAACTTAAAAAACAGACATTATCGACCTTAATTAAAAGTTTCTCCTAATATCCATTTTCTATTCATTTTATTTGGCTCACATTCGAGACATGACGCTTTTCCAAGTTTTTGCGCAGTAACAGACGTCTTTCCCTTTTAGTTCCTACACATAAAGCCCTTGATCTTCATCTTGAGAACCTTCGCTCAGCTGATCTGGCACCCAATAGAAGTGGTCAGGCAGGCACACGTAAAGATTTACTCCCAATGTGCCAACACACGTGCTGTCGTATACACGCATGTTGTCCGCTTTAAAGAAACTTCAGATAGTCTCGTTATATCTCGTTATACAAACAGACGTCAAGGAGAGAAATTGGACTTACTTGGACTTATGTCCTCATCTTGCCGGCTTCATACAATCCAAAGTTGTATAGCACGTGTGTGATAGGCTAAGCCTGTTCGCAACACAGCAGGACCGTGATTACCATACTTATGCATATTTAAAACCTATACCGAAAAGGAGTTCAAACTTTCTCACAGCTCCTATTAAACTAAGAAGGAAGACAATGTCTCACAAAAATGTCTTGAATTTTAATATAAGCCTGAGTTTTTCATAAATGTAATGGAAAGTAAAACGATGTATCGTTATTATTATTATTACGACTACTCGTATTAAACACCATCTAAACATTATTAACTATAATAATGATTTGTGGGTCTAGTAATAACTGTCTCTATTTTTACCAGAAGTTTTCATTACCAATCATAATAACCTATAGTTACTTATAGTTATAGTTATATATAACCTATAGATATATATATATATATATATATTCAGCTCATTCCTGATAATACACGTTGTCTATTTAAAAAGTATGTTAACAGATTTTAGCCTGTTTATGAGACCCATAGAAATAGAAGCAAAAGTAGGCATTTGTTTCTGTTCACCCTTTTTCTCGTTTTACATGAAAGACTTTTATTAGATAAAACATGCAGACTTTTTTCTAACCAGGATTGTCCCCTTTTTTCCTGGACTACACTTAATATTAGATGAAAAAAATGCTATTCTTATTGTAGAATATAATGTTTATTCTATCAATAAATTAATGATCAAATTAAGTTAAAGTGAGAAATATGAGTAACAAACTACCAGTAAATGTCAGCGACAGAAACAGTCAAAATGGAAAATATTGCATCTGTTATGCGCCGTGAATAAGTTTTAAAACGAATCAGTTCCTGCATTATGCCCTCTCTCTCTGACCCCAAATCCTCTTTCTTTCTCTCGCTCTTGTTCTTTCTTTTGCTTTTCTAATTAGAAATATTACTGGAATAGATATAAAACGTGCAATTAACAAATGTGCAACTAATTCATGAACCATAGAATATATAAATAGTATATTAAGGATGGAAACAGTTTTTACAAATATTTTAAATTACTTAATTGCAAATTTGCAAGCGTAAAATTTTAAACTGTTACGTTTTGTTTTGTGTGTAATGTGACATTGGCCCCTGACTTTATGACCATTGATTAACTCTGTATTTCTCTAAACGTTTGTTTCTATATATTATTAAACTGTGTTTTATATTACCTTTCATAATTGTTCATAAGTATTTCCTCAGTTCCTCAGACTCAATGTGGGAATGAAATGAGACGTAACGCATTTTGTAACACAAGGCGACATCTAGTGGTGTAATGCACAAACAGGAACTGGTACAGAACGCAATTATATCGTTTCGAGGCACTAGCTATTAAAAACTTTTATGTAAAAAATAACAAAACTATCTACAAGTTAGCAAAAAAGTCATCCTTATTAAACTATAATTATTCTATCTTCTCTCTCTCTTTCTCTTTCTCTTAAAGTCTCCGCCAGTACAGATTAGCGACGACTATATGCTATACTCTTAAAATCTTAATATCAAATATTACAGCAATTGTAACAATTGTAAGCAATCAGAAAATATCAAAACAATAAAGAAACAAACAAACGTCTGCTAGCTTGGCGGAACAAGTTCTGTTCCATTCGTAGACATGTTTCACACTTTTTTTTCTTTAGGCTATAAATAAAATGTAGTACTCAACAAAAGGAGTTTTCGCAAAAATATTTATCGCCTTTCCTTGTTCTGTAAAACAAGTTATATTCGTGTCAGATTCTGTTAGCAGACAGTTACACTCAATAAATTTTTGTTATTATTATAATTAAAGCTGTACACAGTATCGTGTAGTTGACGGGAACGGCACACGTGGATATATAATAATAATTATAATGTAATATATATTATGATTTTTATGTTATATAGTTTTCTTAACGGTATATGTTGGAAGTGTGAGAGCTTAATGAAATGACAATGAGATGGTTAAACAGGTATTTTTAAACGCATTATCATTATCATTATTTTAAATAAAACTTTACAGAATTTAATACTTAATTTGCTATTCTGCGTTAAAATGCATTGTCGCAGACATAACCATTACTTTGATAAAAGGCGTCAAATCAGCTAATGCAATTATCAGCCGTAAACTTTTACTAAATGTTTTAATGTTTTTCAAGCTTATTGCAATATAATATAATATTGCATTATAATGTTTTACAATTATTCTATGACATAATATTCGTCTGCGAGTATAGCGCAATCTAACCAATAATGATTAATCAAAATTATTAAAGATATCTTATAGGCGATAAATATAGCATTAAACTCAAACAGAATATTTAACTGCACTGTAAAACCCGACAAGTTCAGAGTACTCAAAACTTTTGTGGAAACTGATTACCTAAGATTTTTTAAGTAAACATACTTGAAAAATATTTAAGTTTAGTGTAATTGTAATTTTTTTTCCTTTTTTTTTAATTTTAAGTACAGTGTACTTAAAACTTTAGTGTAGCATATGTAAAGTTTTTATGTTTTCAATACTTATTGTTTTTAATTAATTACCACTTAAATAAAATTTTATTCAAGAAATGAACTCCTTCTGAATGACTCATAGCCTGATACATATTTGAGTTCAAAATACTAAAAAGAAGCACACACAGAACTGTTGACATAATTAAAGGGTTTTAATTTACTATTAAATTCTTTGTCTATTTTGTATGACTGTTTATATAAATCTCTGTAAACATGTAACAAATCAAATTAGAAACTGTTAAAACATTGATTACAATTTTTTACACGCATGGCCATTATTTTGCAACATGGCAAATCAAAATAAATAAAATAAATAAAGCTCCTCCAAAAAGAAATGTTAAAAAATGATAAATTATAGGAAATAAAAACAATAAATGAATAAGTCAAAACACAAACAATAATACATACCTGATTTCAAAACTAAGTATTTGTTGCATTAAATATGCAACAGATAAGATTGTACAAAACGTAAATGTAAACATTTGAATGCTTTAAACTCCATGTTCCATTGTGTAAAGTGCAACTGAGGTAGATCTAACAACCTACCAAAAGTTTAAACTACATGTTTAACAACACACTTGTAAAACACCTTAGAATAAAAAAATACAATCTGATTGCAAAAAGTTTTTGTTGTAGAAGTGCAACTGAGGTAGATTTGGTGCAGAAGACAACATACCAAATGTAAAAATGCTTTAAACTACATTTTCTACAACATCCGCTTACAAAACCACTAACAAACTAGGGAACTAACAAACCCAGTGTGCAATCAAAATAGATTTGGTGGCCAGGACACAACCTACCCAATGAAAACATCCAAGCACTTAAAACAGCACTTGTAGACAAGATGGAATTTGCCTACAATGTAAGTAATAGTTCATTTTTGAGATGGAGTAAACAGGGTTTCAGAGGTTTACCATCATCAAGCCCCATCAGCATTTTCTGGATGAATGTGAA
>JAZGTJ010001228.1:0-62139 GCA_036877575.1 Botia almorhae | reverse complement strand
TGTATGATTAAAACGATGGGTAGGTTTGTTAATGTGTTGTATTATCCCAAATGAATGTAGCAACTCTGTGAATGCGATTGCTAATGCATCATTTGCGTTGTCTGCATGGATATTAAAGTCTCCTACAATCAATACTTTATCGGTGTTAACCAACAGATCCGAATGGGACCTCTGCAAACTCTTTCAGAAAATCAGTGTAGGGTCCGGGTGGTCTATACACAGTTGCCAACCTGAGCAGAAATTCAGTTTTTTTGCTTTTATTTAAAAGTTACTTTTTGTGCAAGCACTTCAAAAGCATTAAATCTGTGCCCTTTTTTCTGAGTTACAGTTATAGAATCTCTGTAGATAGTTGCAGTGCCGCCACCCCGGCCAACCGGACGGGGCTTATGCATATAACAGAAGCCTGGTGGGGTGGACTCATTTAGACTGAAATAGTCATTTGGTTTAAGCCAAGTTTCAGTCAGACAGAGCATATCAAATTTAAAGGCTGTGATTATGTCATTTATAATAACTGCCTTTGAGTTAAGTGAACGAATATTGAGTAGTCCAAGCTTTAGCAGTTTGGGTTTTGTCCATTTATTACATTGTAATCGGGTTTGATCACGATTAGATTGTCATTGTTAATAAAATTGTATGACAATTTTTTTGTACAATTCGGGGTACAAACACAGTCTCTATCGTTCCCAAATACTGAAGTGCTATTTACAGTCGAGTGGGAGGCATGTAATGGGATAAGGTTGGAGCCGCACCAATGCCGCTGGAATGGAGTCCATCAGGGCGGAGGAGCCTAGGACGCTCCCAGGAAGGATCCCAGTTATTAACAAAGAGCAGTTTCTGTTCATTATCAGGTGCACCTACGAGTATATTAGAGCACCTATAGATCTTATTGTCATCAAGAGCCGTTTGTCTGTTGTTCTTGTGTTGAAGCACCAATTGACCCATCTGCAAAGAGCTGCAGTGCATGCTTCCATGTCAGAGGTTTCTGACACTTGAGGACATGCATAGATTCTGTATTTCTTACCTGGGTGAAGAATATCTGTAAACCAGCAACTGCTTTTTTTATTAAGGATTTTTTTTTTTATTATTATGGTAGAATTTCTATGCATTAAGAATGTGCATTTTTCCATCTATGCAAATAATTTAATCAAATACCACATCAGTGCTTTATACAGATTTTAGATGACCTTATGACCTGACTGAACCAGTTTTACCCAGATTGAACTAGCTCATCTATCTCAGGGAGTAATTATGCTCGATGGGGAAGTTGTGTGGCTCAAGGAAGCCAATTTTACGACTAATTATGCCTAATGCAGCTGATCATTAAATGATCAAAGACATTAAATGTGTTTGTTAATCAAGCATGTTGGTTAATTCGAATATAGCTAATAGACCACCAGCATCTCTTATTTAGAGGGTGTTTGACTGTTTATTTTGTTCAGTGTGTTCTAATTGGATTGTTTATGTATGTAATACAGAAATCGCCCTGTATCCGTGTACATGTCAAATCTTGAAATTTGCTTAGTTGATTTCTACAGCAATTTTCTGTCATGACAGGTGGAATTTGCCATTAAATTGGTTTAATTTGTTTTTTAATTTTAAATGGGAAAAATGTCATTAAATGGCAGGTAATTAGTGGTTTTTGAGTCCTTACTTCCCTTGAGCATCTAATAATGATTTCTATTCCTTTATTCTTGTAGAAGGAAAAGCTCCACATATTAAAGTAATGAAAAGGTGCCTGGATGCTATGCTTGTTTATAACATTTGGGGTGCTTGTTTCTTAGTGTACCTTGTGCTAGTTATAAACTCTTCGCTTTGATGCAGTAACAAGAACAAGTAAACTTACAAACTCCATTTCATCTACATCTGAAGGCCTTGCCCACCTGCCTTTCTGTACATTGTATGCTCTGTGTGAACTATTGACATAAAGGGACTCAAACGCAAGTCCGACCTTTGTTATTTTCTCACGGCAAAGTGAAACTATAAAATGGGAATATCACCTCAAATTATTCCATCTTGACATTTCAGGCCAGGAGCCAGTTTAGCATTCTGGACCTAGACAGGAGGCAAATTTCACCTTTTTTTATTTACTTGGGGAATTCTCCAATTAAATGTGACTTTAAGGCCACATGTGGCCCGTGCGTTTACTCTGTGTCAGTGAAGCTAAAGTGTCCATCTCATATTGGTGACATTTTCAATAATGCTGATGTTGACCCTGCCAGTAACCTTTTCCATTCAATTTAGGATTACCCTCCCTTTTTCTCTCTCCATCTCCCTCACCTGCTCTTGGGCGCTCTGTGAATCTTCTTTGCTGGACAAGACATTAGTTTTGACATGATCAATACAGTCTAAAATCTTAAGCTCGATATTGGTTTTTCTCAACATCTCAGAGAGCATCTCCCTCTATCCTTATAAAGAATATATACTTTCTATTGTGTATCTTCTTGTAAATCAAGGGTTTTCAACCTTTACCTACCCAGAGTTTTTGTGGGGTAATTGTTATTAATAACAAACCACAGACTATGAATTTAAAAAAAGCTGTACACCATTTTAAGTATGTTTTTTATAAAAATATACAATTTATACAATTTTATATATTAGTCGTCAAATCCCTGTAGTAACTATGAGGCCACCCAGGGGTCTGCATAAATAGACTTCTTTTGTTGTTTTGTCATAATTTAGTGATTCCTGAGAACGCCCTTCAAAAATTCTCTTTTAAAGTCCTTTGCCTCAGCTATTTCTAGATCTAATATATTCTGTTAATGAACCCAAACGCTCTCTTGTGCTTCTTCTTTGCTTCTGATGGTGAAAAAACGAATCTCCTTTTAGTCTGTTCACCAATCATCATCAATCATCAATGCTCTAGATCACAACCAGATGAGAAAGAATATTCTTTCCTAGAACCCAAAGTATACTCTTGAGGAATACGTTTTTCATTTCCTTTTGAAAATGTTGCTAAGCGGCTTGAAATTGTGTTGAGTTGAAAGTGCTGGCATTTGGCAAGTTATCCCATGTTACTCTGTCTCAGCTCAGACTAAACTTTCCAGCACCTTTTGAAATTGCCGGTTGGCGTGACCCCTGATGTCTACAGGTGATTCTGCTGTTGACCTTGAACTGTGTCAGGTTTATGCACAAAACTGAAACCCCTACCTATGACCCCATGAAGGTGGAGGAAGACAATAATTCATGATTCTGTCATGATTTAAGCTTTGGTATATCAAAAAGGTCTTCTATTCAGCTACAAGATATTTAGCACAAAACAGCAGGACTACCCATGTAGTACTTATGTAGCAAAATGTGTGTCAACAATTTCTAAGTGCACTGATATGGCCGTTATTGCAAATTATAAAACATACAGTTCCACTTTTAATGACTGATTGGTTGAGCTGTGTTTGAAGCCACAAAATTGGATATATAATACATATATCATCATATGATCATATATACATATATTTTCATATATTCAATGTTTCTGTGTTGCTTGGCAACTGTAAATACCTTACGGTTATAGTAAGCTACTATAATTAGCATAAGAATTGTTTATTCCAATTATATATTAATAATAAACATTGCTGTCTTTTATCATCTTGTTTGTGCATTTAATACACAGCCTTTCATGGTTTATTGTTTTAATAACCCCTCACAGACAAAGAAGGGGTAATAATCGACTTAATGTACATTATCCTGCCTATTTCACAGCTGCTTATCAAATAAATAAAAGAAATATTAACTGACAAGAAGAAAAAGACTGAGTTGTACTAGGGATGTAAAAATAGCACAGCTATGAAAGAAATCCGTTACCTGGGACAACGGTCACTTACACACTTGGCCGTCATATATACAAGAATGCTTGGCTGCAGAATGCTGTGATTGGCCAAACAGAAGCAAGTATTCCAGAGATCCATGTAATAAACATATTTACAAATTAGCTTTTTGTACGCTGTGACTGTTAAATATTAGACCTATTGATGTATCTTTTTCTTAGCATGTTATTATGTCTTTTTCTGCATCAGATTTTAAGCAGATCACTCCATTTCTGCCATTTCATCAAAACAGCCACAAAAACACGGTCGGTTAACCACACTTCTTCTTTTGTCTTTTTTTGTAAGCAATGTTGTCTCTGAGGTTGTTAATTGCCATAACCTTCAACAGTACCAGTACCAGTGGGAAAACAGCAGCAGTTGGCATAATTATAAAAGTCTTTCTAACTAGACAGTGGACTGAATTCAATGCAGGCAAAGCCATATTATTATGTTTAATGAGCTCCGATCAAGGGCCTTGCTGTTGGAGGAGGTTATAATATTACTTTACAGTGGCTGTTTGTGAAAGGGTAGTCAGGAGAAGTAGCACCAAGACAGATGCTAGACAATCTGAAGGGAAAAGAATGGAAGAATGTCAGTGCTATTTTGTCTTTCAAACTCTTTCTTTGTTTCTCTGTCTTTGTTCTCAGGCCAAATCATATGCCCTCTCTCATTTTCTCTTTCCCTCTCTCTCTCTCTCTCTCTCTCTCTTTCTAAGGTTGCAGTTGTTCCCACTTGGGAACAACTACAACAACATTACTTTACAACAACATTACTTTACATTTCTATCTGCAGCCCAACACACATCTAGCAATTTGCATGTGTTTAAAACTGTTAAATTATTTCAAGTCAATTTGTATATTGCACATATATTGCATTATGTTGTTATAAATAAGCTTGTTGTTTCTCTGGATGGCAGAGGCTAGCTTAACCTTGGGCAGTTGCGGTGTTGGCAGTGGATTGTGCACAGTAAAACATGGACATAGGGTGGACTGTCAAATTTGTTTGAGTTTGCTGAATGGATAATCTTGGCTTATGTGAGATGAATGTGTGTTTTAGTGATTAATGAATGTATTGATTTTAGGAGCAAAGAGAAGCAGACTACGCCAGAGGTGTTTCATGTTTGTATCAAACAACATATGTTTAACTAGAGGAGAGTGATGTTAAAGGGAATATCTTATCTAAAAATAAAAGATTCTTTCCTCACCCTCCTGTCATATTTGTTAATTAATACATGTTAATAAATTAGTTATGATTTTTATATAAGCACTGTCCTTTTCCTCATGAAAAATGAAAGTCATGCTTATATTTACTCTCAATGGCCTATTAGCCATTTAAAAATATCACAAGCGACACTCAATGTAGTAACCCAGAAATAACTTTATTTTATAGTTTAATGTAAACTAAAGATTATTGGCTATGTTTTAAAGGAATGGTCCCTTACATATGTCCCGGCCCTTTCTTTCTTTTCAGTATGAAGCAAAGAAAACTGCACTCATCAACATGTCAAACTTTTTTTTTCAGTAGGTTAAGTAAGCCTTTATAGAAAAGTGTTGTGTTTGTTTGTTGAGCCTCTCAGCATGGCTTACATACTTGAGATTGTTTTCTCATTATAAATACCTGTTTGTTACTGATTGCTACTTGTTACTAAAGGCACATTATTTGCCTTTGTCATATTATGCAGGATCAGCTGAAGGCATCACAATGGAAAGAACAGAGGTTTGCCATAAACCAAGCCATAAAAATATAGCATTCCACAAACGCCATCGCACACCTCTATTGTAGTGTTCACCTGGGTAATAACATTTATTACTTGCATACTACACTGCTGAAGGATGGACAGAATGCTGGCTTATTTATGAAGCTCACCGTGTTCTATTACTAATAAATGACAAAGACATGGTGTGGGTATAAATGCAGTGTCCTTCAACTATATTTTAGTAAAGCTTATTGTTATAGAGACAGCTTGTCATGGATAGGGGCAGCTTTTATTTACTAGATGAAAATATAAACGGGCCGCTCTTGGTCTTCTTTACATCTTTATTGGAAATAGGCATAATCTTTTCCATAAAAGACACTTGAAGCTGGATAGCAGAAAAATTACACCATTCAAATTTATATTCAGTCAAATTTATATGTTAGACCTACCGGAGCAACAGTGTACGAAATGCACATTTAATTAAGGTGTAATTTGTCTTTGGTTAGCTGGAGAGAAATGAAGGGTAGCTTATTTATTAAACATCTGCTTCTCAATCAGAGACTCTGAGGACATGCTAATGTCTCTTTGTGTATTTAAACTCTTGTATATTTATTTTCCTCAATGTTCTTTTGAAGGGGATAAATATGACTGCCAAATCTCTAATAACCTTGAATGTTTCTGCATTCATTGAAAAAAGAATATATTAGCATTGAAACCTATTTTACAGTTTTGTTGTTTGCTTGTAAATGAACCCGCAAAATTTTCTCCATATTGGTGTTTTTGAGCAAAAACCTCCATCAATGTTCTCACATTGTGTTCATTCAATTACACCTCTGCAATTTGGCACATGTTAAGTGTCTCTAGGACTGGGTGTTTTTAGGTTGCAGGGTGTGAAGTCACTTTAGTTAAGTATTGTTTTCTGTTTGATAGCAGTTTATTGGGCCATAATAGGAGTTCACTGGTCATATTCCTGGCAATAAGGCTCATTCTGATTCTGATTCTAATATGTGAGGATTCAGTCAGCTTCTTTAAGACTGTCAAGTTAACAACGTATTATTACACCTCATGTTTAGCACCTATGTTCTTTCTTCTGTTTATAGTAGGTAGTTTAGAGCTTGAGAAAAAGGCATGAAGTTGTGTTTAGATTGTTATATGTTAATGCCCTCTCGTATGAACCAAAAACTGCTTACCCAAAATGCAGCTGTAAATAGCACTGTCAAATTAATGTAAATTTAATTGTGTCCCCTGACCCTGTCTTTAGTTGCCTACCAGAAACAAGTGAAATCTGAAATGTGTTTTTTCTAGTGTAAAGGAACCTTTGTCTACCTTTAATAACATATTTTTGTGAACTGTATGCCAGTAACGAAAATAAACCGCACACTGATATCTGAAATCGCTTTACTGATCAGCCACAACAATGTAATATCTTTAAATTATGTATATTAAGGAGCTTTTCTCAACAAATATTGATATGATTAATTAATATTAATAAGAAAGTGATTAATTGTGCTTCGTTTGATAAATAAATGTGATTAATTAAATTAAAATATTTAATAACATAACAAACCAGCAGAAATATGTGTTTCGCTGATAGAGTGCAACGCTATATGTGCCTGAAAGCTCTGACTAATTGCACCCAGCGTGTGGTAAATAGCTACTACAGTGTAACAAGTCTGGATTATATACTTTTGGGGGTACAAAAAAAATCATAGACAAACTGGCATAAAACCCAAATGGGAATGAATTACATTCATTCCCATCTGCTTTTAGACAATTCTTTCATAAATCTCTATTTTGCCTCCATTTCCAATTTATCCATTCCTGTCACACTCCCTCCCCTTCATCTTTTTCCCAAATCCACTCCCTTTGCGATTTTACTTTCAATTTTCTGCTTTGAATAATTTACAAACGGCAGGCCAAATGCTTATTTGGAGTTGTGGTGCATGCTTTAAAGAGAATGTGTAATGATTGCCGATGGGGTTCTGCATTAATCCCGTTTATGTGCGAGACTTTTCAGATTAGTTGGCACGGTAGCCACCAGTGTGGGGGAGGAAGCAATCCCTCCGACACATGACAGATCCCATCGTCTCCCATTAGCCCAGATCCTCTGCCTCTCCTCCCCAGTGTTTGTGTGTATATGTGCACACACTCCCATTCTCCAATCATACCAGAAATGAGCGAGCCGCCTGCCTGAGTCTCTCAAGCTTCAGTCTCTGAGGTTTTTTTTCTATTGGGTAGGGCTGAAATTCTTTTCTGCCATACTCTGAACGTTTACTTTGTACTTTTTTACTGTTACATTCTAAGTTTTCAGTCCAACAGGGTTTACATAACATGTTTGTTTGATGTACTTGGAGTAGATGTTGAGTTTTAGAAGTTTGTGTTTGAATGTAAGAGAGCCAAAGGCTGTCATCTCATTAAAAAATATGATTTTTAGCATGACTTTAACATTAAAAGAAAGAGAAAGAAAAACAACATGCGTACATGTAGTACTGCTGTCTCAGCCCAATAAACCTTTTAGAGAATTAAGCAAAGTTTTGCTTTTCTGTTTAATTCTAAAGACTTAAAGAACCTAACCCCTTAAATGTATTGTAACATTAATATATATTTTTGTTCTTCTACAAAGCACCAATGAAATTTTGTGTTTTATGCACACTGCATTATATATTGCATCACACTCTTGCCATTTTAGAAATTGAATTGGGTCACTAAATGGGATTTTGATGAATTACAATGCATGAGCACCTGTAACAGCTGAATGTAAAAACCAAACCGTCCAATCACAGATCAAATAATGCATCATATAGGATATTCCATGTACTGCTGACTTGTTTTTAAATTACTTTATTACATTGTTTAGGGGCTGTTATGCTACTATTGTCCAGTTGTTTCATGTACTGTGAGCTTATACCCACAAAATCAGTTGTGCATGTTTACTTATTTTGCCTGGGCACTAGTAAATGCTACAAACATATTTTTTACAATTTTACAGTGATTTCTTTGATATTTTGATATTTTTCTAACCCATAGACCACTTAACCATTAAAAATTAAATACACATCTAGTGTGCTCTAAATATTTTTTTTGTCAAAAAAAAAAGTTTTGTCAAAAGCGAATATGTTTCTCATGATCTTAAAAACTCTTTGATCTAACGATATTAGATGTTTAAATGGTGTAGTTAGACGGGATGTGTGGCATGATGCCAAGAGGTAAAACAATGCTGTCCCCCTGTATCAGCATGAACATACATCTCAGTGTACACGGGCGCCAGGGGAATGGCCAGCCGCTTGCCAACTCTCTGATGTGCCACTTATTTGCCACGGGGAGACAGCAAAGCTCATTATCCCCATGACCTAGTAGAACCTGCATATGCACCTCCAGAGACACGTCTACATGACCTGAAAAGCTCTGTCAAAAGAGCCATGCTGCAGACAATTTGACATAGCATTTACATTTTAGGTGTGGAAAAAATGACTGTATATCTGTATGTCTGTCTAATAAGACTAATTTGGAGATGTGAATACCATTGTTCACATAACCCCAAGATTTTGGTTAGAACTGGGCCTCTTAAATTGCATTAACAAGAGGGATTAAATATAACAATAGTTAAAGTCTGTTTTAATGAAGCTAAAAGTTTAAGTCTTTTTTTATTGTTAATAAACAAAAATGTATAAAGATTTGAGTAAAATATTAACAGGATGATTATATTAAACTGTATTAGACTATGATTTCCAGGATGATTATATTCGTCTTTTAGACCCCATGTAGAATATAGGCCTATAATGTATTCTAAAAGTATTTTTAAAGCATGGCTGTAGTTACAATATACTATTATTCATGCAAAGACATAACATATGTAGAATGCATTGCATAATCTATTATAAAAACATCAGCAACCATTATTCATTTTCTCATGTTTGTATGACTGTATGTGAATTTGTGTGTGATTAAAGTGAGAGAAGTGGCCCCAGCAGTGGCATTCTTCAAAACATACTGTATGTGACACTGTTGAACTTTACTGGCATATAATCACGAGGCACAGGAAGAAAGGAATGGACAAAAAGGGAAAGAAATGCCTTTCTTATTAGCTGACAAGCAGTCGGTTCAGATGTTGTCTTGCCCTGGAATAATGAAATATCAGGGCTGACACAGAACTGAGAAAACATTGCCATCACTCTGATCTTAATGTCAGGAGAGTGATTGTGGTCTTGTATTCCCAGCATGCTGCTGCCTGCCCAGTATTATCTGTTTGCTCCGTACAGACAGACACTTTTACTTCAGCCAAACCTTCAGCCAAAATTTAAAAACCTTCAGCCAAAATTTACAATCCACTAATAAATTTTAGAGATGAGAGAAGATAAGTACACGTCCTCTTGAGACTTGTAAATGAATTAGTCCCCACCTCCTCAACCACAATCCTATTCTCTAAAGACATGTCTGATGCTAGAAAACCTGCAAACCCTCAAAAATGTATAGGCAGACATATCTCTAAGTGTTTTTCATTGTCTAACATGTGAATACCATGCTAAGCAGAAGTGCTGTCATACTGAATATCAGCACAAGAGCATTGTCAATCTGATGTTGCTTTAATGCAGCAGATTAAAAATGAAGTTATAATTAAGTCGTCTGAGTGATACAAACAGTGGAATGTCACAGTGCTATTACAAAATCTTAGCACTCTTGGAATGCTGGGCAATCAGACTTGGAATTAACTGGTTCATACAATAATTTCTGTAAAAAAATACAGTATGTTTATTGTGTGTAAGGTAGCAGGAAAGCTTTAAACCCCTGAGTGACAAAATGCTAATAGTAATATAAGAGGTAAGTCTGTGGATATACTTTTGCTTCTATGATGGATAGAGTCCACGCGTAACAGTGGATAGGATGGTCTAATGACTCTCCACACTGTATCCACACATACAGTCATCCTTAAAAATGTAATTTGCAGGCTCACTGTCAGAGACATGCCGTGATGGGCCAATGATAGCAGGCTGGAGCCGACTGTTGACTGTGGTGTGACTGTGATGAGGGAGACAAGGGTGATGACAAGCCTGGTTGTCGTGGAAATAATCTGTGCAAATGGTCCAGGGGAGACTGTGACAAGTGGCAGGTGACTGCTCAAGTGCTGCAAGATAGGCCTTAATTTACCAAATCTGTTTATGCACAAAATCGAATAGAGGAAATAAACAAAAACATACAGGTGTCAAGAGGGTACCCTATTTGTATCTGATCTATGTGTGCAGTGTAAATGTATGAAATCCTGCTTAAATCCATGCTTAAAGCATTGCATTCTGTCTGGAAGAAATTACACACTTTAAATACATGTTTATAGAATCACACTTGTGCCCACAGAGTAAGATTTGCACATATTGAAGTCTAAATGTTAATTTGCGCTAGATTTGCTGTAGATTGTTCCAGAGATTTTAAAATAAGATAAGAATTGTTACAATCTTTACATGTAGTAGCAGTTAACTCTAACTGGAAACAATAAAACTTTAAAACATACTGTATAAATAAATGCTTTGTTAATATAATTAATTGTCAATAAATCAATATAATAAACCTTACAACTCTGTCTACATTATTTCATGAGAGATGATCAAGTAAAAAAAAAATTACTGAATATAGAGTTAAAATTACAAATAAGGCCAAGTGCTGGTAAGAAGTGCAATGATGCTAATGGCAGTTTTGGGATTCGCGGTAATGACAACTTTCACTGAAGCTATTTTGACAAGTTTGATGTTGCCTCTGATTCTGACGGAAAAACAGTTCCACCTCCATGAATCTGCCAGCACAGACGCCCTGCTGCTTTGATAAATATGCACAGAGAAATGGAGTGAAACATGTCTTTAATTAAGAAATGAGGAGCCAATAAAATGTGATTAAAGTCAGTTCTTGCATTATTTACACTTAAACAATTCTGACAACCTTTGCATTTAAAAGAGAGAAAGACTTTGAACGACAATCTTGACTTGGTGGAACATTATTGCTGTCTGATATCTGTTTGGACTTTAAAGTTTAAAAGTAAAACATTTAACAGCACCAGAAACAGTGACCTATTTTCTTTTGTGCAATTCTTCTTAAAGAATCTTGCTTAATTAGGAACAATGTGTTTACTGAAACTGTAGTATCTGTGGTGTTCAAGAGCTTAAAAGGTTCATTTTAAGCCAAAGTTTTTAACACTTGTAGAGGTTATTAGCATGTAAAAACAAAACGGAAGCATACACCATAATTAGAGTCCACAATTACCAAGACCAAACACTGGCTTCACTGGTTGGTTCATATTAATCAGGGCCTATTTATACAACCAGCATGCTAATGAATTAGCTCTAAGAAACATGAAGAATTTTTAGGTAGCAAAACTTTTTTTTGTTTTATGTCATTTTGTGGTTGGCTGCTTTTGTCATTACAAAGGGCAAAATTGCTGAACGAAAGACTCTTTCTTTCAGCTTTTATTTTCAACTTTTAATGCAATATACACCACTAAACAGTAAAGTAAACTTTTTTTCATGATCTGTTAAACAGTGTATCTGTTTTTTATGGAAGCCCGTTTTCCGCCACTGAATAAAAAACAAAATATTGTGACTTTTTATCTCACAATTCTTCACAATTTTTTTCTCAGAATTGTGAGATATAAACTCACAATTGCGAGTTATAAAGTCAGAATTCTGAGATATAAACTCGCAACTGCGAGAAAAAAAGTCAGCATTCTGAGATATAAACTCGCAATTGTGAGTTATAAAATCAGAATTGCGACTTTGAAGTCGCCATTCTCAGAATAAAAAGTCAGAACTGAGATTAACCTTCACTGGAGTGTCAAAGACTAAGACGTGTTCACGGACGGTAGGATGCCATAACAACGGACATTATTATAGAGGATTATTTTCAGCACGGTTTCACTAATAGAGAAATCTAAATTTTATTGGAGGAATCACAGAGTTTATATCACGCAATTGAGACTTTATTTCTCAGAATTGCGAGTATATCTCAGAATTCTGACTTTTTTTCTCGCAATTGCGAGTTTATATCTCACAATTATAAGGAAAAAGTCAGAATTGTTAATAAAAACACAATGGTACATGTTAGCTCTTGTTCAGACTAGAAGAACTTTAGATTTTAATTAGTAAATGTATTAGTAAATGTTTAAAGTAACATTTAACTATGATTAATACATGTTTTAGAAGTATTTTTTCATTGTTAATTCATGTGCTACTGTTAACAAATATCTATTACCATTAATTTAAGCACTTTATTGTTTTTTGAATGTATGACAATCTGGGAGCCTTTGAAACAAGTGCACTACCTCAAGATGTTTTAGTTCGTGTATAATATACACTATATTGCCAAAAGTATTAGCTCACCCATCCAAATAATTGAATTCAGGTGTTCCAATCACTTCCATGGCCACAGGTGTATAAAATGGAGCACTTAGGGATGCAGACTGCTTCTACAAACATTTGTAAAAGGATGGGCCACTCTCAGGAGCTCAATGAATTCCAGCGTGGTACTGTGATAGGATGCCACCTGTGCAACAAGTCCAGTCGTACAGTTGTACAGTACTACATATACCACAGTCAACTGTCAGTGGTATTATAACAAAGTGGAAGCGATTGGGAATGACAGCAACTCAGCCGCATGGTGGTAGGCCATGTAAAATGACAGAGCGGGGTCAGAGAATGCTGAGGTGCATAGTGTGCAGAGGTCACCAACTTTCTGCAGAGTCAATCGCTACAGACCTCCAAAGTTCATGTGGCCTTTAGATTAGCTCAAGAACAGTGCGTAGAGAGCTTAATGGAATGGGTTTCCATGGCCGAGCAGCTGCATCCAAGCCATACATTACCAAGTGCAATGCAAAGCTTCGAATGCAGTGGTGTAAAGCACGCCCCCACTGGACTCTAGAGCAGTGGAGATGCTTCTCTGGAGTGACGAATCACGCTTCTCCATCTGGCAATCTGATAGACAAGTCTGGGTTTGGCGGTTGCCAGGAGAACGGTACTTGTCTGACTGCATTGTGCCAACTGTGAAGTTTGGTGGAGGGGGGATTATGGTTTGGGGTTGTTTTTCAGGAGCTGGGCTTGGCCCCTTAGTTCCAGTGAAAGGAACTCTGAATGCTTCAGCATACCAAAAGAATTTGGAGACTTCCATGCTCTCAACTTTGTAGGAACAGTTTAGGGATGGCCCCTTCCTGTTCCAACATGACTGTGCACCAGTGCACAAAGCATGGTCCATAAGAACATGGATGAGCGAGTTGGTGTGGAAGAACATGACTGGCATGCACAGAGTCCTGACCTCAACCCGATTGAACACCTTTGGGATGAACAAAGTACCATTGTTGTGGTATCAACAATGGTATCGAATATCGATATTTTTCAAGGTTTAGTATCGAAGTTAGAAATTCCAGTATCGTGACAACACTAATTGCATGTTTGTGTTTAAAATAAGACTTTAGAAATATTGTCTTCTAGAAATATTGTTTACTTTTTGATAACAGTATATTTTTATTTATTTTTTCTGTTTTAGTATGTGACACATGGTGCCATATTGAGGTTTAAGCTGTTTTTGTTGCTCAGAAATTCTTATATTTTATCAAAAACACATCAGTGAACTTTATGAATATTAAACAACATTTTGTAGTTAAATAAGTAGCCAAGTAACAAGCTTTGTTATACATATATTTGTATATACTGTTTTTCCATTGCAGGTCACACACACGCGCAAACACACATAATAGTGACATTTATATCATGACTTCAATTAATTAGACATATGTGTGCTTTATTATATTTATAATAAGTTTCAAACCACTTTGATTCAGCTGACTAGAACTGATTCCTCATCAGAACAAACAGAATTAGATTTGAAAAAATACACAGACATTATGTGGAGGATGATATAAGGTATCTAAGTTTGGTATCTAAGTTTGGTTCTCAGTCATCAAAACAATACCTAGGTTGAGAATTAGACTCATTGATTCCATCATGACTTTATATATAACAAATGCATCTTGCAGGACTATATGGATAATTTTTGTAATGTAAAATCTTTTTTTTTGTCATTTAAAAAATTGACCCACTTAAGATCAGTTGAATTTCTGTAATGGCCTTTTTTAATTTTACAGTGTATTAATGGCCATTCAGAGTTTCAAAATGGCAGCATTCCGAGCAAACATTTAAAAATTTAACACGAAAGATTTCATGCTATCATGTAATGCAAAACAGGAACTTTATTCAGTGATATAATTACCAGTGACACTCTCCACATGCAAATGGAACTCATGAATACTTTATTTACAGTGTTAACACAGTCAGAACTTCATTTACAGGGGTGAATGTTGAGGTTATGGGCATTTTTTTTAAACTCACCAAAATAACATTTCTCACCAGTCAATTTGTTCTGAGCCCTGCCGAGACCTGACTGCTTTGTGTGCCGCAACGCTGCATCTGATTAAATAATCAGATTCTACTTTTGTACAGCTCGCACAGTGCTTGCAAATGCAATTATAAACATTTATACTTCATGTTACTTGCTGAAAATGTTCACCAAAACATGCCCTGTTAACTCTGTCTGATTACTGTCAAAAATAATGCATCATACATTATTACTTATTCTCCTTGCTTTTCTTTGTTCTTTCTTTACAGGTCAGGTGTGTAAAATTGGGTTTGATGTCCCTAAAAATATGCAATTGTCACCCTGTTTGTTTGAAAATCTAGACCGGCCCAAAATCGGTTCAGCCAATGGCATGAGTTTGGGGTGGGGCTATCTGTTTGTCTGACAACGACAATAGGAGGAGTGTTTGTAAAATCTCTATGAAAGCATTCATTATTTTTCTTATTCCTTTGGGTGACACTAAGAATGAAGAAATTGCACAGTTCACTTTTAAGCAATCTTTGTCATTTTTTGTCATCATCCAATCTATCTGTCACTCAGTTTCACATCTGCGAATTTGTGCATGCAACTAAACAGAGATGTACCTGATGGTTGCACCCTATGCTTCAGTGCCACTATAGACAACCCGAAAACTAATGTTCATTACAATTAGTGACAAGTGATGTGTGCATGTGTGTGTGTGCAGTGCTGCTCGGCAGTGACAATTTATGCAGGGCAATTCACCCCCGTTGAAGGAAAGAGGAAAATCAATTATAGCGTGATGCAAGTGTGATGATAAAGAATGGGGGATGGATGGGCCCTTATTCTCTGCCTGTGTCTCTGCAGCAGCCGAGTTCTAGTCAACTGCTTTTCGCCTGTGCTAGAGTGATTCATTACTAAACAGACAGACATACATCACATTATCTGCAGAAAAGCAGCCTGTGGAGTGCAGTCTGTGCAGTGAACCCACACACTCTGTCAGCTGTCAGGTAGTAACTGGAAGAGAGTGTTTGTTTGTGTATGTTTATGACATCAGCCTTCACAACGTTCAAATTAAATCTGATCTTTTCGGGGATATGCGTTTTTGTACATTGTTGTTTTGACCATGAACATAAAGACAGTGAAGTCTCAACAGAATATGAGGTTTAAAAACATTTGTAGCAGTTTAAATCAGATTGCTATTACTCTGAACAGCCCACATACATGTTTCTTTTTTTGCACATCTCACGCAGCCTCAGGTTTAGAAGCATGTAGTAATCACATTATCACCTCAATCAGGCCTGAGCAGCTACTCTTGTCTCTACAGGTTTACTTCCTGCACCTGCTGTGTACTAAAAACACATCTATAAATACAGACTACAGAAAGTTAGCAGTTGTACATTTACATTTTTACATGTGCCACCACTCTTTTTCTCTTGTCCCCAGTTAGAACATTAAAGAGCACGACTCTTTCAAACGGCACATGTCTGTTTTTAATCTGTAAATGCATGTCAGAAAACTGTATACAGTACGCTGTTGTTGCTTGTGACATTAAGAGACCTATAGTATTTCGAAAGGGGTTGTGAGGTGGGGATTTGTAAGTAATGACCAACAAAAGAAGCTTAATACCAAATACTGGGTAGTTCAATTAACTTTACTTATAGTCACTCATTTTAAACACCAGCTCTTTTATGGTATATACAACAATGGAGATTTCAGTTTTGATTTGAGGGTCTCAACTTTTTTCTGACGTCAATTAAATTTAGCTATATCTGAATTCATATTCATGGCAACATCAAAGGCACTATTCCCTTCAGTCACCTGCAGATATAGGAAAACGGGCAATGTATAAACCAAAATCTAATGTCCAATAATTCATAAACACCCACACAAGATCCCTGAGTGGAAGCTGGTTCTGCAATAAAATGGGCTCAGAACATGATAAGAGGGCATTTAGCGACACAGGTGCACAAATCTGTCAGACTGAGTGGAGCTTTTGAAGTCTACCAGAGGTGTTTTGCTCAGTCTTATCAGCCTGAAATGCTGGGACGGTATTCTAAACAGGTCCTCTGGCTCTCTCTTTCATTACATATGTTGATGGCTTAAATGCTTTATCACGGAACCAGCAGCACTTTGAATTGCTCTGATAGACTCTCTTGCCTCAGTCACACACTATCAGCTTCCAACCAAATGTTCACATTCTTTAATGCAGTCCTGCCTTGGTGTAAACTGTGTAGCTCAGCCTTTGGTGTACCAGGGTAATTTATCTGTCCTGGGAGTACATGACTTATATTGATGTGCTTAAAGAATTATGAATTTAAAAACCTTATCAGACTGTCTCAAATACCTTGGGTCAGGTTTGCTGAGATGCAGTGCTTTGAGAGGTGGATGGCTGATGCCTGACATACACTGTGACAGGCACGTGCAGAGGGGGGGGCGGAGGGTGCTTGAGCACCTGCCCTTTTGGCCCCTAGTGATGAAAGTGCCCTTTTGTTAAAGTTATATTTTGTAACAATATAAAAAAACAAATTCGCGACCGCGAGCGGAGGGAGGGGGCGTGGCGCGCAGGGGGGGGGGCGTGGCCTTTTCATACTTTCAGCACCTGCCCCTTTAAAGGTCTCTGCACGGCCCTGCACTGTGATGATCTGTCTCAGCAATTGTCAGGTTCTCTTTCTCTTGTCCCAGTTTAACATGCAGACACAACAATAAGTAAGCCATTAATAGGCTGATCCTCCCAAACACAGATGCTCTTGTGGTGCTATCAACATTGCTTTGTTTGCTTGAGTTTTCCAACCAACACAGCAATGCTGGCTCAACCAAGGGGGTGAGATTGTTTTTGTTCAATGAAAGTTGTAAGCATGCCAAAATCAAAATGTGCTTTCTGCTTGTAAATTGTCTGTTGAGCTATTACTGAGAGAGAATAAAAGTGGGATTGGCTGAAAGGTTCTGTTAATGTTCCACCTCGTCTCTCCCGCATTCAGGCTGACTGGAGGGCGGTATCTCTGTCTTACAGAGAGGAGATGTAATCATGCAGGGCACAGTTACGGCACAGTCTGCTGTGTGTTGGCTTATTTTAAGATATTGGTTTGGCTGTGCAAATGACAAGGGTTTATACCAGCACATTGGTTGCATAGCAACCATCAGAAAGGTAATTTCAGCTTGCAATGGCTTCATTTTATTTAATACATCCAGGCCACTGTTTTGTTCAGAGTATTTTTGGATTACTGGCAAAGCCTGTGATTTTCAAATGGAAAAATAACACAGAATAATTATCTGATTATTACAGTTGTATTAGGTGTACAGTTATTATGATAAGATAATTTGGTTTCCTCACACTTTTTCATAAAAAAGAGGCTTGCATCCCTCAGATTATATTGATATGCAAGACCATGCAGTCTGGTCTAGCTGACCTGATCTTGGCAAAGGGTTTCTGATAACCCTGTTTTTAATAGCTCATCACTTGAGATTTGACTCTGTACTAGTCTAGCTCTCTGAAAAACTGCTAAAAGAATGCTTAATGTCTGCCTACATCCCATAATATGTCAAAGTGAAGGCCTTGGAGAGTTTGATCTTAAAAATTAGATGAACCAGGTCTTTAAATTCAGCAAAGTGCTAAATATTATACATTTATGATTTGTTATTAATAAGTCTGGCCAGGGGGATCGTTTTTCCCCCTCTAAAGACAATAAAAAGCAGTTCAGAAGCATGACTGCTGGCATTTAAACTTAGTGAAACACAGATATGTTCACCATACATGATGCAAAGACATTAGAACATAATGAGAATTAGGACCTGAAATGCTGCTGTTTTCAGGCCAAAATACAAGCAAAATGCAGAATCAAGTGGTGCTCCCTGATAAGTGTCTCATCCCGAGATTAAAAGAGTAAAATTTCCTCATGAATACATTAACATTTTATGAGGAAATCAGGCTACAGCAATCTCCTCTGCATAAATAATGTGCAAGCTTAATAATACTGCCTAGCAGGAGGCTCTCATTCTAAAATTGAATGGGACATAGAGGTTTGTGTGTGTGTGTGTGTGTCTGTGTGTTTCGTACTCTGAGAAAAAAATGAATGTTTCTGTTATGTTTTTCTTTTATGTTTCTTTAAGTCACCCTTACATTAAAATTATGTCTTGTTACAGTGAGCCATAAAATCACTCATGATTTTTAATATATCACATTTAGTGATCATAATCCTAGAGGCTCCACATTGAGAAACACTATAATTTTAAAAGTAAATAATCAAGTAAATAATAAAGGAAACTGGAGTAAAAAAATTCTTATTTTGGGTGATTTAAAAAGCATGACTTACAATGTGTTAATAGCTGAACAACTAAGATAATAACAAAATTTTACATGTATGAATAAATTGAAGCTTTCCTGTAGCTCAGTGGTTAGAGCATGGTGGTAACAACGCCAAGGTCATGGGTTCGATCCCAGGGATTGCACATACTCAATGTATAGTGATCAATGTGTTGTATAATGCAATGTAAGTCGCTTTGGATAAAAGCGTCTGCCAAATGCCTAAATGTAAATGTAAATTGTGAATGGTGCTGTAATGAATGGTCGGTGCAATTAGTGCAATCCAATGGTCGGGGCAGGCAGTAGACAGGTGATAATCAATAAACAATCCAAAACGTACATGGGAGATCAGACAGGGAAAACCGCTCAGAAATATATGCATAGTAAACCAAGACTTCGCACAGAATAAATGAATGGCACAGTTTAAATAGACCGGGCTGATTGTCTACAGGTGACCAAGGCAGTGATATTTCCTGATGGTGTGGATGATGAAAAATGTGGTCCGGGGTGATTCCAGTATTCCGGTGATGATTCCCTCTGTTGGCGTGACATGTGCTTGTGCTTACTTGTGATAGTAGCATGCACTACATTTCTGCTTGTAACAATTTTAACTATTTCGGGTCTCCAGTTATGGGAAAATCAAGTTTCAACTTTCTCATTCTTGGAAATGTCATCTGGATTCATTCCACCTCCAACACAGAGGAAGTAGATTTTTTATTTGAATTCCATCAAAGGTGTGAGATGGATCAGAAACCAGTAATAGATGTTAAACTATCTCTGCATCTGAACTAGCCAATGATTATTTTTCAAAGAAAGACTTTAGAGCTATTTGCATATAGCGGTTTTTATTTATTTCCATGGTTTGATTGTTGCAAACTTTCACCATTCTCTCATGTATTCCTTAGGTTTACATGTACATTTGTGCAAATTGCATAGAAAGCCACTCAGTAAGAGCTGGGAAATGATGGTCTGTGAACATTTCCATTCTACCACCTTTAAATGGAAAACAAGCTATTAGGCCTGAGAACATTTCTCTCTCACAAAATAAACCTTCAAGAACAACCTTGGGTAGGACTTGTTTGTCAGAGGAAACACTCAGCATGAACCTTTTTAAAGGTTCTTTTAAAGGTTTTAAAGGCACTTTCTTTTACACATTTATCTGTTCTTTCGGACCCACACTCTTCCTATTAGTTTTTCTATTGTCTTCATTAAATTTTGCTCTCACCTGTTTCCTTGCTACCCCTGGGCACAGTAAATATATGCACCCTTTATGAACGCTGTGCCTGAGTGAGTGCATCAGGCATATTGTAAAGGTTTTACGGGAACTTTGATACAATTGTTGGCATATTGCTCTATCGCTTTAAAACCAGCAGTTGATGAGGTAATGTAAAGTGTAATTCAGGGAAAGGATGAACATCCAATATTGATCAGAACATATGAGTGTGACCTGGTATGGGAACCAAATGTCCCACAAGTATAGTAATACCAGTTAATTTTGACCTTGTGGGGACATTTTTAGTGTGTTTGTAGATCTACACACACAAGCAAATTAAAATACTCCAGCCTCAAGGTTTAGTCATGAGATTAACTGAAATTTTACTTTTCTGGTAATAGGTATGTTAAATAGAATAAAACGCACCTTCATTAATATTTGTGTGACATTACCCTCCATGGCCTGAATTTATCTGGAATATATGAAACAATCTTCAATCATCTTGGATCTTGAATCAGGTTTTGTTTCATGATACAGAATAAGCCGACTTCCTACAGTTCCTATAGCTCCAACTGATATTTTTACAGTGCGTGCACACACACACAAGCATTACCTTAACAATTGAATAATTCCTATTTTATTTTAGATTGTGCTTATTCATTCTATTATTCTGACACTTTTTGAATGCAATATTTGCTCTTACCTTTAAAAAGGTAAATTGTTGAATCTGGTTTTCAGTAAAAATGAACTTTCCTTGGTTTCACTTTGTAATAAAAAGCTATTTATAAGGAAATATTAATCATTGCCAGGTGAGCAGGAGAGAAAGCCATTATTTTTAACTACTATGAGCCTCTTTCGTGGACTCACAGTGGGAGTTTAATGAGAATCAAGCGGCGTGAGGATCGCAGCGAAGCTCAAGGTGTTGAGAGACAGATCACATGGTGTTTCTTTTTTCCAGTTACTTCCAGCCCTACTCGACTTTAACAATGGACTCTGACAACAGGGGAGAATGGAAGGAGGAACCCCCCTGCTCTCCCCCACTCACCATTATGGACAGCACTGTGGCTACAATAGAGTCATTCAGGTTCCTGGGCGCCACAATCTCCCAGTACCTGAAGTGGGACACTCTTCCTCTTTGAACTGTTGCCGTCTGGTCGACGCTACAGAGCACTAAGCACCAGAACGACCAGGCACAGGAACAGTTTCTTCCCCCAGGCAGTCCATGTTATAAACACTTAATGTCATTAATACTTAACAATACACTTGGTACACACAACTCTATCATACACTATTTATTTAACACACACACACACTTATTTACATTTCATATTTGCACATATCACCATACCTGTACAAACACATACCTGGCCATACTTGAATGTCTAAATTTTGTCTATACTATATATTGTGGATTTGCTATTTTGTACATTGTACACTGTCCATTCTGTATATCTGTATATTATATTATTATCTTTTTATTACCTGTGTCTTGTCTTGTCACTGTCATTCTGTTGCACTATAGAGCTCTTGTCACTGCAACAAATTCCTCGTATGTGTAAACATACCTGGCAATAAAGCTCATTCTGATTCTGATTCTGAAAGAGCTTTTAGCCCAACATGGCAATGAGAAAGAGAGAGAGATGACGAGAGAGAGAGGGGAAGTACTCAGATCACTTGCTTACTAATAAATGAATTGACTTTATGTAGAAAATATTATTAATGTCTAACACAGTAATTATTTATAAAATTATTTTATTTTATTTTATAAAATGTATTCTATTTCATTGCATTTGATATTATGGTGCCTGTATTGTAGAAGAATTATCTTAAACATTACTGACACCTTACTATTATGATTATCATTATTACTTGCATTTTAATTTTTCATTTATCACTGCTTTTCCTTTTTGTATTTGTTTATCTCTTAATGATGCTTTGTCAATGTTGTATGTAAAATAAAAGTGTCAATAAAGTACTTTGGGGCTAAAAAACAATGAACAACTGAGACAGAAAGAGAGACGGGAGGTCTTGCTTTGAAAGATTCTCTGTTACCTTGAGAAGTCAGGGAGGTTGTCATAAAGCCCAGAGTGAGGCACATTACTGATGCTAATATCTGAACAAAAAGCAGCTGTCCAATTAAAAGTCAGCAGCTTGGGGACACAGGCGCCTCAATACAATTTCCAGCAGGCCTTTTTTACCCACTGCTCCTTCTGTAAGCTTTGAGTTTAAACTCCCTAATTCCACCAAGGTCCCTCCAGTGGATACACTCCAGTTCAGCTCACATTTGAAAAAGAATAAAAGGTCAGCAGGAGTTCACAGGAAGAGAGTTTGCTTTAGAGTCCTTCCATCACCCTGAATATACACCTGCTACTCGGAGCAAGTGCACTGAGCTGCAATTGAAACAGTCTCAATCTTATTTATGGTGACTAGCACCATACAAGGAACAGAAATTCTCAGTGTAAGCAGTGGGGCTTATGTGAGTTTGATTCACACATAAAGTAATCCAAGCACAACAATGTCTATTATTTTGCAATTTAAAGCCTAACAATACATTTTTATTTATAAGTGTCCAAGTACTTTTTAGGGCCATAATAGATGTTGTTTGTACATCAAATTTAAAATGTATGTATTTTAGGACACTGTCCGTCTAGTCTTTGTGTTCAGAGACACTCAGTGTTTCTGCTGATAATAAGGATGATATCAGATAATTGTGTATGAGTTTGTGGTTGTTTGCAGGACATCTCACATATGATCTCTCTCTCTGTGAGATCATATTATTAAAGTCAGATTGTGATTTGATTGGACACTGGTCTGCAGGATGGATAATGCCTCCACATTCCCCATATAATCCCTCATCTCCAATAATGATCCATCTGCTTGCCATGTTGAGCCTGTCGTGACATCCTTCCTGTCCCACATCTCAGGCACATTGAAGGGGTCACTTGGGACGCTATGCTGCCCTGCTTTACCCACTTATTCAAATCAAGCTCATTGGAGATGTGTGGCCACCCATGATCACATCTTTCCCGTTCAATTATGCCCAGTCCTGCAGACAATACAGCCTGGACATTCAGTGGAGATGTCTTAATGCCTCCACCTATAAAACAAGTCCATCATCTTTTGATGCTCCATCCCTGTTGATGCTGAACCACCCCCAGAATTTCATGCTGGCAGAAGGACCCCTGTGACAGACCACCTGGGTCATAAAGTTCACTGGTGGATTGATGGAAACATATGACACCAAAGCGAGCTTCCATGGAGATAATATCATGTTCTACCTGAAGTCCTCATTCTGCATACATGCTGCAATTCAAACCAGTAAAGCTTAAATGGTACAAATTACAGCACTTTGTTAACACAGCCAAAATAAATATTACAAAAAGTATTAAGGGAATTATGTTTTTTCAAACTGATTAATTTAAATGTAAGTTTGTGAGTTTTGTAAGTGCTTGATCAGTACCCGGATGTAACTGAAATTGTGCAAGCAGACTGGGAGGTTCCAGTATGAAGAGTAACTATAAAGAAATGGTCACCGTTTCACATAGAAAGTCATGAGTCACTCATAAATATTTTGCAACACAGGGAATGAAGTGAAACTTAGACACTGACTACTTTAACATCTCCTAAAATAAAAATTTAGAAATAAAAAGGTAGGGGCCAGTAGTTAAAAAGTTAGCCGAATAGGCTAAACTTATGCCATTGGTTAAGCCAAATTTGCTTTGTCAGACCATGCAAACTAACAGAAGAATGGTCTATACACCTCAGAGACACTTTAAGGAAGCTGAATTTTTAAAAATGTTTATAAATGTATCTGCACATAAAAGTGTTCTAAAAGTAAAATAACATTGAAAAATTACACACGTTACCTTACCATTTGTGTTTCAACACAAGGGACCTGAATGTGTTTATGTTTAATAAATTTAATGTGTTACCTAGATACAACAGTAATTTAGAAATAGGAAAAAAAGGCTTCACTACCTGATGCTATGAAAAGCCATTTAGCTCGTAACAAGACATCTAAATGAAGGTTATCACAGTCATACAAGACAAACTCACTTCAGTGATTTTAAAACTGGCATGTAATTATTGTGATTATTTTGAGTACAGGCATAACCTGTCACAGTTTTGATATAGAAGGGAAAACACTGCTGCTTTGAAAAGCTTTCAGCTGTGATTGGCAGAACATATTTATCAGATGTTGCCGAATGACAAATTGGCATCATGCCAGCAAGTGTCTAAACTGAGACTCACTGCCAACACTGATGCTAATTTTATGACTCTTCAAGGCTGATGGACAGCAGTTGTTACATGTGGCATGAGCAATGCAAACGAGAAAATGTGATTAATCATCATGTCTGAAATCATGCTGCTGTCTGTTACATCTTTCACAAGAGTGTAACAACTGCTCAGCTGTTTCCTAATGTGTTAAAAAATAAAAAACAAGCCGTGTTGACTGAGCATTATGAAATCAAAGGCTTGTTTATTCAATAGTCAGATATCTATCCATATCCACTCTGCATCTCGAACTTAAAACATGGTATTCAGAAAAAGAATTTCAGGAAAATAAGCATACATTTTTTAAATGTCCCCCAGACCATTTTCACTGTTGGAGGTGTTTCTTTATAAATAATAAAACAACCCATTCATTTTACTAAACGTTATAGATGTTCATTATGTGCTGGCATGATGTAAGGACATTTTAACTGAAATGTCAAAGAATTTATATTAATTGTAGAGCAGGGGCTTGGAGACTGTAGTCACCATACTTGTATGTACATATGGTAACATACAGCTATACACATGACATTTGCCACTGCACAGATATTCTATCACACAGTGCATGTAATTTTTAATGCAACCACAGAGACAGACACACTGAGGCTGTTAGGACATTAATGTTAGAGCATTGATTGTAAAGATTAGGCATTTTTGGATTTGTGATTTGGATTCAGTTATGTAATATTTTCTAGGCTTTTTGAAGCCATATGATAGCTTTGTGTGAAGAACGGACTGAATTTTTACTTGTCTTAATCCTACTTGACATAATCCTGCTTGACAGTTCACTTTATAGAAGAGAGCAGCTACATTCTGCAATAAATGACCCCCTTTGTATTCTAGAGAAGGCAGAAAATCATGTATTTCTAAAACTATGGAGGTGAGTCAATAATGACAGAATTTTTTGAGCTGTTCCAGAATTATTCTGAGCTATTCCTTTAAATAATATTTTGAAAATTGGAAGACAGGCCTTGCTATCTGAAGTTATTTGAAATGTGGTTTATGACAGGATTGGATTGTTTCCAACTAAAAACATCACAACACATTAACACAATGAAAACAATTCCGTCTGACATTTCCAGCATTTAGTGGGCTACTCATTTTGCCTGCCATGAGATGATTAAAAGTCGCTAATGTGGCAGACTAGCTTTATCTTATAGTTATAATATACTACATGGCAAACGAAAAACCCAGCGGTATTACAATAGCTCTGGGTGTGTGATAGAGATGCAGGCTGTAATCATGATGTCTAATATACTTATATGTAATCCAGACCAGTTGATGTGTCTTTTACATACACAGATGCAGTTCAAGGGTGGAGGAACAAGATGAGACTGATAGATATCTTGCCACAATTTGATCAGGGTAGATAATTTAGGTTGTCATTTAATGAATGTTTGATTAGTAATACATTCAAAAATATATATATTAATAATTTAATGGATTCATGGACATTTGACACAATTTAACAAAATAAAATATATGAAGTATGTAAAGAAATATCGTTGTTTACTTTTAATTGATTATTGTTTATTTTAATGAACAAAAATATGTATGTTTCTTTAATACAAAATACAAATTATATAATACAAAATATATAATATACATGAAAATAAATTGCATAGTTTTAACAAAAGGCACTTTAGAAATTGCATATTGTGTCTCACACCACTGTTCATTGCTGGACAGTACATCATCAACATCACGAAATTTCACATTGCAAGGATTTTAAAAGCTTCGCTGTGTGAGACATATGAAAAATAAACAGATTTGATGATGGTGAGATCAGATTTTTGTGTGGGCCATACCATCTGTTGCAGGACTCCTTGTCCATGCAAAATCTTACTTGTTTATTACAGTTAATGTCAATCTTAACTGTTAATTTTATAAACTTGTATACATAAAAATTGAGGCTAAGAAATGTTTAATCAAAAAATCAAAAAACAAATCACCAGATCAAATGTCATCCATTGTTTCCTGCTCTTATTGTTCTATACTATTACACATCATTATTATCTCAATAAATCATGTTCTGCTTTCCCAGCTGAAGTCTTCTAGGATGTGTTTACTGACAGGTCAAAGTATCAGAGTCTTAAAGATCTGCGGTGCACAACACACAGACAGATGCAGAGATGAGAACAGTGAAAGAGGGAGAGAGAGAATAGATGAGTATGCATGTGTGTGTACGAGAGAGGAAGAGAGAAAGAGTGAGAGAGAGAGAGAAATAAAGAACAAGCCAGCAAAGCACATTACCCTTACAGGGAAAAAGGAGTTGGAGAGGGAAAGAAGCAAAAGATGAAGGATACATTTTTTCTCCTTAAGATAAGGCATTGAGCATTTCCGTGCTGCTCCATTTGAGGTCCTGTAGTTTTGTGTTGCTCCCCGCACAGCTCCGTGCAGTCAGGCGGGTAGGCAGGTAGTCACAGCAGTCGAATCGCAGCCCTGGTAGAGCCGCTCACAGTGTTGACTAATTCACCATAAAAATGCTGCCAGAGCCTGACTGATTGATACCTGCTGGAAAAGAAGCGAGAAAGAAGCTGTTGGAAAGGAGTTGATCCCCAAGAGATGTCGCAAGGCATACCAGTTACCCTCCAGCAGCTCAGGAAAACAGAGCGAGAGAGTCTGCAATCCCATCGATTCTCCACATGATGGCTGCCAGTGAGGAGCTACTCTGCTAGTTATAAGCAACGCAGCTGTGTCTCTCTCTCTCTCGTGCTCTCTTGCGGCTTCCAGACAGTACTGAAAGCGGAACTTCGCTTTTCTATTGTCCAGTCACAGGATGACTGCTGTATGTGTCTGCGAAGGGCTGGGATAGGCCTGTGATCATAGCCTTAAATATGAAGCAGAAACACTATCCTGTGTTCAGTAATCCAGTGCCATGCAAGTCCTCTACAGAAAAATAACATTCCTTTTTAAGGATATCTGCACACCTTTGGACTCTTTGTAAGTGTGCACACTTTGTATGTGTGCTATATTCCTCATTGATGCCCTGTGGATAGATCTGAGTTTTAGAAGGTTTGGCAAAAATCTGCATTCAAATTTCTTGGGTACAGTCGCAGGTTCTGCAGAAAACCTTCCAAGCGAGAACAGACTTGAAGAAAGAATAATTTGGTTAAGACAAGACAAGAGAGCCGTCCCACCCCCTCCCTCCTAAAAACAGAAGTGAGTGCAGTGTGTGTAAGGTTGGATGCGTGCCATGGCTGCCGCAGTGCTTCTACAAGTTACAAGTTACAAGTTACAAGTGGAGTTTATTGTCATTTCAACCATATACAAGTACACAGTGAAACGAGACAACGTTCCTCCAGAAACAAGGTGCTACATGAGACAAACACTAAACATCACAGACATACAGGGCTACATAATAAACAGTATATACATAAAGTGCACAGTGTAAAAACAAGTGCAGACAGCACAAGACATTGTAAACATTAAGTGTAAACATTGGATGTGTATTTGGCAGCAAGAATGTAAACTGAGGGGAAAGTGAGAAATGCGAGCAGTCCGACTCTGCCCAGAGAAATCCGTGCAAACTGGGGCTGATCAGGCTGTGCCATCAGCTGGTGTAATCCCCTGACCAGGCTCCAAACACAGTGGTGAAGGAGGAGAGAGATACAGGGAATCACTGAGAGACTAAAAGTATAGGAAATCCCCATCTGACCATCAGGTCCAATCCATATCCAATATGTTTAAGAACTGGCCATCTGGGGCTCTGGAATTGCCACATTTTTAGGAAACATTTTTGACTATAGATCTGTATGTTTTTGGTCTTACGCTAGGATATTACTGCTAATGCTAATCTGTCTGCTCATAACTATGTTTGTCTAGCTTCTAACACAACTTCTAAAACAACTGATCGTTCCTCTATCTAAGCTGTATGTCAGCAATGCTGTATCCATCCTTAGCTTTTCTAAAGTCTCTCTGGTCTTCTTGACATATAATACCTTTGTAAATGATGTTGTTTTTGGTCTCGCAGGTGAAATTTGATAGGTATTCCTAAGACGACTGAATTGTCATTAATTATTAAATCACAACACAGCCTTTTATTTTGTGATTGTCTATAAGGAAGGCACCGTGGAAGCATTTTTCATGCTCAGCGATTGCCCTTCTGTGAAACAAAGCGTAGAAAACATCTTTCTATACCATCTCGGGTATGCTTAAAAACCCATGCATGACTGCACACTATCACCCTAAAGCTCACAGCCATCCACATTTCCCTAAACCCCCATACTTTGTGAGGTCAAGACCAATGTTGTTAGAGCACAAGAGAGATCATTGTGTTGAATGGGGAAAGATGTAGGCTCTGTGCTCCAAGGTCACTTCAGAGGAGCTCGTCTGCACTGTGGTCAGGTGAAAGTGTTAATACACCATATGTCTCTATAACTGACCAAAAAACTGCACTGTCTGGCCAACACCACCTGCTCAGCACCACTCATATCATATTCACTAGATATATACAGAATACAGTAAGGCCCTACTTTTATACAAGCTTAATATTTGGAATATAAAAATGTTACACCAAACTGTTACAACCTGTACTATTCTATATTTTGGTAAATATAAATTATAGCAGATATTCAGAATAGGGTACATAGAGATAATCAACGTATTTTTGTGTGAAATATAAACAATCCATTACAACATTAGACATATAATAAGGAAATTTTACCAGTTGTTGGTCTCACAGAAGGATATTACTGATTAGCATGGGTGTGCTCACAGCAAATTAAATTGCACATAGTATGCTACAAATGGAACAATAAAAATTAGATTATCACTGGAGACTCTGAATATTTGTGACTGACAATGACAGCTTACAGACAGCAGAAGCCACAAATGCTGAGTAACCTCACAATAGTTCTGTTAAAGGCATGTTCTGCAGTTATTTCTGGTATTACAATAGTCACAATGTCAGTGATTATGTTGCTTACCTTCCATACAAGATGAGACAGGTGTACATAACAATACATTTCTGTAAAGAAAACTTCTGCCCTAGGGAGAGGAAGGACAGAAAGATGAAACATCAGTGATGTTAATTCCACTTCAGAATTTCATTTCTGCTTTTGAATCACAGGCAAATACATCTGCCCCTGTTTTCCAAGCAGGCGAACAAAACATGATGGTTACACAATGCTGAGTGTTTTGCATACACTTTCTTAAACAATTCCCATGAAATACAAAGGCAAATCAAAATGGTTTAACAATCTCTATTTCAGCTTTTCTCCTGAACGTCAGGTGTGAACAGCTTGATGTTTGCTTGTAATTGGTGTTGCATCACTTTGTCGATTTGGTGGAAAATGTGCCAATTGAAAGCTTTATTTTTCACTTCCTGGAATTTATTAATATTTTTGTTCTGGTTTTGTATATGAATAAGTATTTTATGTATTATATTATAGTATATTTTTACAATATAAATTTTATTTAAAAAAGCATGCTGCATTGAATAGAAATAACCGTTTGTAACATGTCTGGCTTTATTTTTTTTTTATCAGATTGGTCACACATCTAAATCTTGCATTTGTGTAAATGCAAAAATGTGGTTTTGGTATTTAGTTTCCAAAACAATGCCCACCCAATGCTCTCTCTTTCCTTTCCTCTCATATTTTATTATGTCTTGTGGTGGCCACAGGGTCAATGAACTTGAGCTTGAACTTCATATCTAGTTGTCATCCAAAGTGTCAACAGCATCAGGTGTGTATCTGGCCTGTGTCACCTTGCTGGTCGGTAGCAAGTTCCCTTGCCCTGTCACAGGCTATCATACATTGCCATCTCTCACCATACATGTATGCACCCACATTCGTGAGTTTCCACTGCATGTCTGAAAACCTGCCATCTTCTTCTGTCATCCTCTTTCAAAACTCCCCAGGGAACAGAAAGTTAATATGTATGGACATTACACACAGGGGAACTCTCTGCAGACTCTTTCAGAAGGCAGCTAAGGATCAGCGGGTTTAGACTGACAGGACGGATTTTGTTTGTAAATTATATGCTCCAGAGAACTTCTGCTGCCTGACTACAATACCAGACCATGTTTCCCTCCATCAACATTTAAAAGGAAAGAGACTTTTATTTAACCATTAAAACTTTTATATACAAGCTGTTGCATAAAATGTCTGCGCAAGCCCATAAAAGGATCAACACACAATCTAATCTTTGGGCACATATCTGTGTCTCGCACACCTTCATCCAGCCCTGACACCAGCAGATGTTCACACTATACTCGCTAAATTTCTAAAATCAAAGTTTGACAACAAAAGTCTTGTCAATAGGCATGCTGGGCGCCGTGACTAGAAATGATTAACTGGGCATTACCAGACAGCTGCTCAGTTGATAAGATAAGATGGGTTTGAAGCAGCTGTTCAAATATACTTTGCATGATATAATGATCAATAAATTCATTATAGCACAGCAGATGTGCGGTTCTTTTTCAGTGCATGACACAGATTTATATACACATGTGCCCTACATATACACATGGTGTGTTTTATCAGTACAGTGGGTTCACAGAAAATATGGATATTACTGCACATACTTGCGCTCTGCATAAGACTCATCATAGTCTCTTCTCAGTGTGGGCTTGCAGAATGAATTTAAACATGCACAATGTGATCAATAATTCTATATAATATAATATCTATATATAACATTTACATCTGACAGCTTGTCCCAGCCTGACTTTTGTGAGCACTTTTGTGTTGACAAATTAAACTTCTAGTTAGAATCTACAGTTGACCTACTACTAATACAGTTATTAGTACTTGAATGCAGTTTAAGATGCCGATTACTATATTTGCCAGCGTCCACACAACAGTACTGCGAGTATACTTATGTTTCGGGGGCGGAACAGTCTGAATTAGAGAGACCCAGCACCTGCTGTGTTGCACTTAGGCACGTTTACACTTGCAAGTTGGTCAGATGAGCCACGCGCAAAGACGAGACATGAAATAAGCACCAGGACACTCTTCCGCTTGTCTGTAAAGAAATCTTTTACCCGTACTTGCCCAAACGAACCGATGTCGAGCGCTTCTTTCCACAAGTGCTATTTGACATTGTACTGTAATTCTTTTATTTGCCGCTATGAGCTGAATTAAAAAGACTTTTTTAGGATCAACAAAAACTTTTTTATTTAATCATAGGCGTTTTGTTTATTAGCAATTTAACAACTACAAATAAAATCTGTCCTGTTTTAATTGTTAAACATTTCCTGTGGGAGAGTTTGAGTACTTCATATTCTAGCCATAAATCTGTTAAAAACGTCTTTGTTATTTGGCTGATTTACAGTTAAGCAAAATGCGTGAAAAGCCCATTATTCTTTAAAGCCTCATCTTAAGCCTGTGTTTTGGGGTAAACAACATCAAGGATGTACGACAAACCGTTGTGAAATATTTACTGGATGGGCGTTAAGCAATTCTTTGACAAATATAGTCTGTTGCACTAAACTGTAAAACGCGTCCCTTGGCTCCACTCTGCCATCTAGCGTCAAGCAAATCCAGCTACTTTCTCAAAGGTATATTTGGACTACTGCCCGGACTCTTGTCGGGCTAAATAAAAACTGTGCTAACCGAATGTTAACATCCTGACAGGCTTGTTTACGATTTCTAGCCCAATTCAAAACACGCTGTCTCGCCATATCTATGAAACACATTTAAATCTGGTGCATAGGAGGGGGATTCAAACTTACTCCTGCGTTTATTCAAGTTCTGTTGATAAGTAGATGGTAGGTTGGTTGTGTTGCTTTGCCTTAGCTTTGAATATGAATACTGCTGCTCTTGCCACTTCTGTTTACGGGTTTAGGACGTGTGCGCTTGTGACATGGACCGCCCGCCTTTTCAGTAGCCTCGCCCTCTTTTGATTCAGCCAGAACATTTGCACAGACTCAGGACAGTGACTCAGTTACACAGGTAGCTGCGATTCAGTCAATGTAGACTTCTAGAGACTTGAGCTTTAGAAATGTGATAAACAGCAAATATTTAAAGGAGCAATGTAAGACACACAAGTCCATTTAAAGAAGTGTTTAATATTTATTAACTTCATTTATGGTATAGATTTAATTTAATGCATACATTATATATATATTTTTTTAAACATTACACATTTAAATTCCAGTATACAAGATAAAACTAACTTTATCGTGTATACTGGAATGGGGTCAGACCCAAAGCTCCTCGTTGCACGCGCTGATTATCATTAGATTCCTTTTTCGGCCAATGAAAAGAGAGTGGGCGTGTTTTGGCGCAGGGAAGGCTAGAGACAGCTGCTGATTGGCTGGGAGCTATCGCTATTATACCTTTGCAAACAGATAAAGCTGCATGAGACGGACTACAAGTCTATTGAAACTTACACAGCGTGAATAAACGACGGACCCTTTTGCTGGTATTACACCCTGTTTTTCCCGCATGGTTTGAATAGGGGAAGGATATGCAGAAGAAGTTAGATATCTTCAGAAATTTGAACAGAGCTTTGATGCAGCACAGCGCACACACTGACACTGAGCCATCGCATAGCTCTGCTCAAATACAATCTTTAAACTGCTCATCGACTGTTACAACATCATTACAGGATGCACGGACACTGTGGAAATCGGACACTGTATTAGATCGCTGAATTATATGATAAAACACCGAAGCTGAACTTTAGTCACGCAAAGCCACAGCACTAAGCAAGGTTGACAGAGGGTTATCCTTGGTTCAATCAGCCGTCTTGGCTCTTCTCAGGACTACTATCTCTCGCAAAGAGAACATCACACTGAGTTTTCTTTAGCGACACGTTGGACTTGAGAGTGCAGTCTCTCAGATTGTTGTAGCAATGGTCCAGAAAACGAGCAGCATGGAAAATCCCGAAGCGCTGTTTGCTGGAGAGTCCTCGGATTCCGGCGCACTAGACCTGGACATGGCTTCTTCTCCAACCCCCGGTTCCACCGCATCCGGGGGTGACAAGCTTGACCCTGGCTGGTGCAAAACCCCGAGCGGTCACATTAAGAGACCAATGAACGCCTTTATGGTGTGGTCGCAAATCGAGAGGCGTAAAATCATGGAACAGTCGCCGGACATGCACAACGCTGAGATCTCAAAGAGACTTGGCAAACGCTGGAAGCTGCTAAAAGACAGCGATAAGATACCGTTTATCCGAGAGGCGGAGCGGCTCAGACTAAAGCACATGGCAGACTATCCTGACTACAAGTACCGGCCGAGAAAAAAGGTGAAGTCAAGCGGGTCCAAACTGGGCGAGAAGGGAGAGAAGATTAGCGGGAGTAGCTTCACCAGTGCCGGTTCAAAGTCATCTTCGAGAAAGAGTGGGAGCCCCAAATCAACGAGCAAGCCCCATAAAATAGTTCTGGGGCACGCGAAAGCAGTATTTCCCGACCAGGGACCCGGTGATCACCATTTGCTTTACAAATCAAAGTCAGTATCAGCTTCCAAGCAAGTGCCTGACAAGAAGACTAAGCGGGTTTACATTTTCGGAGGCAGCAGTGGTCCGTCTTCAGCAGCCGTGCCAGCTAGCCCGACCCTGAGCAGCTCCGCCGAGTCTAGCGATCCGCTGAGCCTATACGAAGACGGCGCAACGAGCGGGAAGGAGGACGCTGATTCCCCCAGCAGCTCGTCATCGGACCGTCACAGGTATACCAGCATGCGGGCTTCTTCGCCCACTCCGTCCGCCTCACACTCATCCTCGTCATCCCAGTTCTCCTCTTCTTCAGATGAGGAACTCGACGACGACATGCTGGACATAAATCCAAGCCCAGGTTTTGACAGTATGTCACTGGGAAGCATCGGATCCTCGGTGCTGGACAGAGACTTTGATATGCATTTTGAATCCGGGGCTTCTCATTTCGAGTTCCCCGACTACTGCACCCCCGAGGTGAGCGAGATGATTTCAGGGGACTGGTTAGAGTCGACCATTTCTAACCTGGTGTTCACGGCTCACGTATTGAACTAGAAATGTTAAGGGAATACGTACGATGAAACATTGAACAAAAGGGATAGCAGACAAGTGTGTTTGTAAAATAAGCCACCATGTGAGGGGTCCCGCCAGAAAGACAGCGACAAAAGCGCCTATAAACAAAAGCTACAATGCTTTCGTTGAACGCTGACAGGATGTAAGAGTGCTCAGAAACATTTTGTCGCGAGAGGGCTGAAGTCATCTCCGCGTTTGCCACGAGACGAGAGGAAGAAATGAACGAGGAGTGGCTGAGATCCTACTGAGAAAACATGATAAAGTGAAAAACACGATCGGAACTGGAAAACTGTGATTGATTTGCACGTACACGAAGGCAGACTTAAGTCGTCTGTTGTAATCATTTTTACTTAAAAAGAGACTTTTAAGAACTTTAATGATTCACCTTGTGAACTTCGTTGCTTAAGAGGTACTGAAATATAAGCTGTTTTGGGCAGTTTTTCATCATGGCGGATTTATAAACAAGGTGGGTTGACAAAGACAAAACTTTTTACAAAAAGAAAAAAAAAGACACGCATGTTATCTGTCCTATCTTGTATTGAGATTTCTTAAGACTGTCGAACAGTTAAACTAGCGTTAGGATTATTTAAATGGATAGATGGCGCTATGTTTGATTTCCTACTCGCAGGAAAAAAATCACCAGCTGTTTTCATTCTTAACTTCAGGATTCATACACAAACTCAAATCTGTGCTAAACTTTATATACTCTACAATTCAGGACCAAATCTCTTTTAAGTTGTTTGTTTCCAGAGGAACTGAGAAATACTGTTAATTTGTCATGGTTGTTTGCTTTTCTGCGTTTATCAGATGCCATTTTTATATGGATGTATTTATATACTGGCCAAACAGTTTGTCTTCTTTTAATGTTCTCGTAAGTACACTCGCATCTGTCTGTCGCCTTCTCCGAAGAAGGGCTAGAGTTTTAATCTTGTTTTTTATATTTAAATGTAGACTTTTGACACTTAAAGAGAGGAAACGTTTGATTATTTTCTCAGTGTATTTTTGTACAAATATATATAAAAGGGGGGTGTTGATCGGTGTAAATCGCTGTTTGAATTTCCTAATTTTAAGAGGCAGGTGGGTCGGTGGTCACTGAATCGACCTCCTGTTTCATGTTTACAGTCTCAATCTGCAGGCGTCTTGAAGACTCACTCCAAAACCCAGTTCAAGCCAACATGTGCTTCGTTTCTACATTTCCTCCTCTGATCGTGCCGAATTAAACAGATTGTAGCTTTAAAACGATCGTTTTTTGCCGTTTTATATATCGAGAAACCACTGGATGGAAAAAAACATACATATTCAAACGGTCGATTTGAGCTTCGCGATGATTATTTACTGCGTTCCTCATTGTATTTGAATATTTAATCTTTTCTACTTGTCAGATAAGTATAGATCATTGTTTTAGTATCTTAAGGCATGGTGAATAGATTTGTATTTCCGATTCAGGTTTATAGCTGTTGTGTTAAAAAAGGAAAAAAGGAAAAATCATCTTTGTACAGATGTATCATAGGCAAAGAGATCGTGTGTTTATGTATGTTGTTGCGCTTTATCTCGACAGGCACTAGAACAGCTATCTTTATACATCCTTGCTTAACCTACTTAATTTCAAGATGGTTAAGGATTTATATATACATTTGAAATATATTAACTTTATTTTTATCCATTCATTTTGTGCAATATGCTGTGTAGAAACATTGTTTTGTCTAATCATGCCATAACATATTTTGAGGAGAAATCTCATGCCAGTTTATTGTGTCATGTCATTGCCTGTCAGATTGTTCATATGCTCATGTACAGAACTTTTTCATAAAGGAAATAAACTCAGCTGGAACTGAACCGTAAACAATTCTCCGTTGACTCACTTCCATTTGCATAAGTGGGCGTGTCACACATTGCTCTAGATAAACCTCCTGGTTTGTCTGTTTGGACTTGCAGAACACATTACATATCTCAACAAATTTTACACTCGCATAAAGCAGTAGCTAAGCTGCGTGGTATTTAAGTGGCTTACATTTCTAAACGAGTAGGTAAGTCTATAGATCAATAAGCTAGACTAAGTCCATGCCTGTCACAGTAACTTAATCTTTACTCCAGTTCAAGCACTTCCTAAATCAGAATGCACACAAACACATCTCTGAAACTGAAAGGTGATACATATGGCTTTGTGCACTCAGTGACTGGCTGTCTAGTAGACTGCACCTCCCCCTTCCCCTGACACAGTCTAGGCTCTTAAAGAGGGGGATGGGCTGCTAGGGCTCTCAACCGCCAAAGACAACCTAGTATAATTTAGATTGCTGTTAGGTTTCTTCTATACTATATGAGGTTGATTTAAAACATAGCAAAGGTGCGTGATGTAAAATATATGCAACTGGACTTAAGAATGTATATGAAAAATAGAGTAGGCATTGAAAATGGTATAGTAGTTGCTGAAAGTCACCAAACACCTGCAAATAAAGCTTGGCTTTGTTTTGCATCCAGTAGACTATCTTTTATTGTACAATCTGTGCGCATTTCTCTTGCCTACAGTGTGGGAGTTACCACAGTACCCAAAGAACAACTCAGCAGGGGGCTTTGGCCAGATCTGGAGAGGGAGGGGTGTCAGACAAGAAGAGGAAAGAAACCTGCCTGCCTGTCTGCAGAGAAAAAAAGAAAGCACAGATACCCTCAGTGCCGTTTTTGCGTGGGTGTATTAATCGTATTATTTGTCATCTAGGCAGCACATTATAATATTGTATGCTCCATAAAAAGAAAAGGGTTTATCTTTCATATGACACTTCCTGGCAGCAGCGAGTAGGCCAGAGTAAAAAAAGACAGGTACCAGTTTCTCATTTTTATAGCCTTACAAAACAGGACAGCAGACCAGGGATCTAACAGGTTTACAGTATCGTCCATGATGCACTGCCAAAAAAGATCTAAAAACATAATTTTATCCAGTTCTGTGCTAAACATTAGAATAAAGATTTTGAGTCACTGATTTCTCTCCTACTGGTTATACTGGTTAAGTAATACTTATTACTGGTTAAGGGTTATCTTTTTGCTTATTTCACTCCAGTGTCTGTCTAAATTCTAAGAATATGTCTTTAATTTTGAAAATATGTGTATGTACCTTTGTCAATAACTAGCATATGAAATAACACAGTGACAAAACAATGCCCAATTAAAATTATATATGGAATATAACATATTTTCATGCATATGATTTATATACTGTTAACATTTCGTGAGACCAAATGAGTTTGTTAATATATGTTTTTGGTAATACTGTTTCAAAACTGAGAAAACATTTAAAAAAAAGTATGCATTTTTTCCCTTTATTAAGTTTATGTGTGTATTGAACTTATGTTATTAGCCTTGTTCTAAAAGAAAAAAATAACTTGAACAAATACAGCTGGAGCCTGATCCCAAACTGCACTCAGTAAAACATGGGACTCTGTGACATTAAAATATTTAAATGTAAAACAGTCAACCCCTTCCCTTACAATCGTTTTGAAAAGCAGTTTACATTTGCATCTTAAATATGGTTGGATAAGTTCCTTACACTTATCCAGCAGAATTTGAAAGGTGAATTTAAATTTAACAATCATATTGAGTATTGTATGTGGCACATACAGTATATATGCTGTCAGTAATGTTATATATGAAAATGCATGATGCAATATGCTAATGTATCAACTTGCCAACAAAAGGTACAGAGATGTACAGTAAGTGTTTTACTTGGTTGTGTTTTACACAACTGTGATAACATTTTAAAATAAAAAATGTGCAGTGCTACTCCAGGAATAGAAAGCCTGATTTATGCTCTGAAAGCAGTAACAAGCCAAAATACAGTAACATATACAATAATGTGCAGTTTCTAAGCCAACAGAGCTTCATTGTGTATGCTTTCCTGTAGCTCAGTGGTTAGAGCATGGTGTTAACAACGCCAAGGTCATGGGTTCGATCCCAGGGATTGCACATACTCAATGTATAATGATCAATGTGTAGTATAATGCAATGTAAGTCGCTTTGGATAAAAGCGTCTGCCAAATGCCTAAATGTAAATGTAAATGTAAATGTATGAGATGTGCTGAAATGTTGAGATTGCAGAATGATCAAAGAAACAATGTTTAAATGTAGTAAGACAATATATTGCCTCAGTCCCCATTATTCTTGAATTTCAAACATTATATTAAGTAGTATAATGTACAGAGTATATCAAGAATTATATTATAAATTTGCTAACATTTATAAGGACTTCAATTTGCAGTTAGATTGGATATGTTTTATTGCAATTATGTTGATAATGGTGTTCCTAGAAGAACATTTTTTCTTTCGGTTATTTTATAAGGCAAATTTACAATGTTCAATGATATTTTATCTGCAACCCTTTATCTGCAATATTAAATATTAACATAATCATTAAACATGCTTACAGTGCTGAAACTATAAATATTTGACTCATGTCACAGCATAATCACAAACAGAATAAAAATCTGAAAGTCCAAAAAATAGTAGTCTGCCAATGCATGTGCTGTTATTTCAGTAATAATGTATCAATTAAAAGAATAATAAACTTTTAAAAGCACAAGTGGCTTCAATTGGTTGTGTATTAAACTAATTTACAAACATTGGAAATAGCTTATTTTTTATATATAGTCTATATATCGTGTTCCTTAAGTTCACACAGGTGTCCTAGCAGAGTAAGCACAGGTGATGTTTGCAGCATTAACCAGCCACTAAAGTTTAACAACTACATAGTACATGTTTTAGAAATTTTTCTAAAAATTCAAAAGGTCCATTCATGTGCTATATATTTCTTTAAAATAAATGATAGCATAATATCTTATTGTAATTATAACATTTTGATATTTAATGCAGTAAGAATTAAAGTTATTAAGTTATTAAGCAAAAGAATGTAAGCACTTGTGTCCATATTCTTTCTGGGGCTTCTGTATACTGTTTTAGTAAACATGTAACATTTAATTATACAGATAAACGCCTGGCAATTGTATAGTCTGTTGCGCATGTGTACACTATTGTGACTGGGCCTGACCCTGCAGAAACGTACAATTGTTTATAGGCATCACCAGTCACTGCAAATTAATATGGAATATTTATTTTACATTTTTTTAAAGTGACCGTGTCATATGACTGTGCAACACAACAGTAGCAACTGCAGGTGCGTGCTAAACATGCGAGTAAGGTCAATGTAGTATTAGGTCAAACTTGTTCTGAGTTAAATGTGAAATGTAAGCGTTTCCTAGCTCATTATGTGCGCAAACTCAGATATCGGTTAAATTGTTCGCCAATACCGCTTATTCAAAATAAATAATTTATAACCCATGCGGTGTCTAAAGTTCTCTGAAATAACAATATGATACAAAACCTTTGTGACTGTAATTGTTCCTGTAAAGACACACATATACCCTATTGCAGTTTAAGCGTTGTGGGACTTTATGTGCACTATTAAGAACACCAAAATCACCAATGTATTAATTTATCGGATACCCGTGAGTAGTCCAGTAAGTTGCTCTCTTTGTTGTTATTTAGTTATATGAAGAGGGCGGGACTCGAACTGAAATGAACAAGGCGCGGCCAAGAACCCCCTTCACACGTGTAGACAAAGGGACCCATCAACACAACCCTAAAAGTTTTTACATGACCGCGACTTTACGCCAAGACCTCGCAATATGCTCAGGTGAGTTACTCGCAGTCGCTCATCATGCTCGTTTCAAACTCCGATATATTTCGTTCTTGATTTTTATCTTTAAAAGTTCTCCAAGAGTTGGTACGTCAGCTCGCAAAGTTAAACACAAAGAGCAGCGTTCCTTTGTTCAGCGGGGCGCTTTGAAGGGCGACTCTAGACGCACAAATTAAATATGAAGATGAAATATCAAGAAGATTTATGTAAAACCGAAAGTACTCATTTCGTTGAAAAAGCTTAGAAGTTATTTAGCACGTTTGTGCCATGTGGGACTAAAAAGATGACGCAGGAGGACAAAGCTGTCAAAAGTTGATTGGCGAAGGAAGTTGACAGAAAATTACGCACGAGAAGTATTACATTTTGCCTGCAGCAATTTTTGTAACAAAAAGCTATATGCATTGTTGTTTAAATTCATATGTTATAAAGTATAAATGCAGTCCTAAATCTCGTGAAAGATATCTTCACTTATTTGGGCACGCATACCTATTGATAAATTCAGCATACTTATATTTTGTCTTGTATTAAATCGTTGAGTATTGATGCAGTTTGGTGCTTTAGTGTCACTTGTGATCATTTCTGAGCGCGGAGCTGATGCATCTTAACCATAAAATGTTTTGATTATGTGAAAGAGCAACAGGTACAATGTGCTGTCGGTCTCAGTCCTTTGTTACAGAACTTGGAAAGGGGCGATGGAGTTTCTTTGTTCTTCAGCTGCCAAATACTGCAGAGATTTCCATAACTTAGTGCACTCAAAGCTTAGTTAACATTGGTCCTGATGAAGCCACCTAATTATCTTATTTTTGTAAACTATTACACTATTTATTATTAATGTAGCGTATATTATTATTAGAAAAATATTACAACTTTTATCGTCTTTTTTACACTGATCATTTAACATTGTTTTAGTGTTTTTGCTCATCACTGTTCTATGATATTACTGAAAATACAATATATAAAACACCATATATGCGCTTGTTGTAACTGTGAATAATTGTACGTTTAGCAGTTCTGGACATCCAAAGATGATTCACTTATGGCAAACCTTTCAGCTCATTCACAGAAACAGTTCTCCTCATACAATATATTACACAAACGAATAACAGATCAATATGATATGCATGTCAGCATTGTTAAATATTAATTTCAGTGAAATAATGACAAATACTAACAAAAAAAAATGCAAAACTATTAAGTGATAACTTAGACAAACTCATTTTGTTTGAATGTCCCATACTAAGAGGCCCTACTTGCAAAGACTTAAGCAAAATCTTTTTGTCATGGTTTTCATCAGCATTTATGTGTCTAATTCTAGAAAGAGAACTCTGCTTTAATATCATATTTTTTATGTTATAGGCCACATGCACATTCAGCTTTGGAATTGTGGATAATGGATAACATCTCTTATCAACAGACAACCTTTTCAGGATACATGAATATATTTTTATTATTTTTCTGTAGTGGAATACTTTTCTCTGGGATTACTGGGCTATTTTTAATGAGAATTATTCTTTCTACATCCTGACAATCTACAAACTAAAGGTAAGGACCCTAATTTTTAAACACTTTTGGTAATGCTTTATAATACTTGAAATTAGGGTGTTAAAAGTATATCAGACACGAATATTACCACTTATTTATGACAAAATATATGCATCTCAAAATCAATTATATTGATACTTATTTAAAATGTACTTAATAGTCAAATAATCGTTGTTAATGTTATTAATACTAACAAGGTGTAAGGTTGTTACCACACTTTGTTACTCATGGTATCGTCTATACAGACAGGTTACAGTGATGAATAATGTGTACATTAGGCATTGTCATGGCTGGCAAAACCAAGCTTTTTTTCTATTGGTTTTCAGAACCAATATTTATGTAATTTAACGTGATAATTTAAGGCTATGGCAGTCCATGCTGTTGATTGACAAACACTAATCCATTTTTACGCGTGGCTGTTCAGATTTCGATAAACCGCATGTTAAAATTAGTATACAAAGCAGTTAAGGAGCGTTTTGGTTCAGTTTAGATGGGTTTATGTAGCGGAGCAGTGTTTTTTCAGCAAATGTGGAGCTGGACAGCGTCTCTGGGACTGACTGGATTGCACGGGGCGAGCCCAAACCAACTACGAGAAACATTTACAACGGCATTACAGCAATTGCTTTCATTAAATGAACGTTTAGGATGAGTAATCCTATCATTTCCTCCTTACTCTTTACGACGAGTCTAGGACAGAGTGAGTTGAGACTGCGTCGGAGCCAGCCAAGCGTCTCTCCACCATGATGTCATTAGTCTCCAGTATGATGTCATTTGCAGCCAATCAAACGCTAGCGGGAATCGAACGAGCCAATGAAACGAAAGCGGGAGCGTTACGGCCCCGCCTGCCGCATCCCTGCAGCGCTCGACCACACAGTGAAAAGTAACATGGAATTTTCTCCTCTTAGAAAGAGTTAAATGCCATGTTTTTATTGCGTAAAGGTTTATTTTTACAACGCCCATATCAATATGTGCCAATACATGGTTTTTAAAATATACAAATAAAGCTTGTGTGAATATTTTAATGACAATTCAAAACATGCAATACAAGTATTTATGAATACAAAAAATGCTGCATTATAATAGCTGCTTTTCTTTTCGTTTCCAGTCCACACACAGCACCATAGATGATTTCTTTCTTTGTACTGTACATAGGAAATAGCAGATGGTGCTGCCAGTAGGTCAGGATGATGTGATACTGGTTCTTCTTTAACCTGTTCCTTTTCATCCATGCTATTCAAAAACCAGCAGAAACCAGATAGAGTCTGATGTCACTTCTGTGATTCTTACAGTCTGCAGTCTAGGCGTAAAAAGATCTCTCAGCTCCTGTGTTTTTTCCTTTTGTTGCTCCTAGTTCACAGTCTCCTCTGCATATCAATGTGCTTTCGAAAAGCTCCACATTTAGGTTAGCATTACCAATTGTCCTGACAGGCCACCTTTTAGATTCTCAGTGCCTGTGGTGGTCAGCCTAGGAAATAAAGTGGAATATGAGGCTTAGTTTTAGTTTTCAGCGCCTGCTGCCCAGAGATAAGTAAAAATGTTCTGTCTGAGCTGTAAGACGTATCCAAGTAGTAACCAGAATACATTATACCTCTTTGACTTCACACTGGTTAAATTCTTATATATTATTGTTGGTTCATTGTAGTTATTATTTATCACTGATCCTTTTTGCAGTTTTATATTCACTAAAAAAAGAGTAAGGGTTTCAGATAGCTTCAGTTTAGTTAATACTTTTTGACATATTTCTTGAGATATCCACTGTTATAATGCAAATCAGTACAAACTATTAAGCAAAACAGCACTCATTATAAAAGGACGGATGCTATTAGTGGTCTATTCCCTGTGGAAACAGGGAATTTATTCATCTGCACATTTGTTCTCCATCTACAGTCCTCTCTGTGTGATCGCTGTCAGAATCTAGCTGAGTTCACAGTCCTTTATCCATCTTCGGCTAAGCTGCAAGCAGAGAGCTCATGCAAACAGTTATCCTATAACAGAGACCACTTTTTCACACAGGCTAAACCGTATTAAGGACAGCACATGATGTCATTCATAGAATAATGAATGACATCATTGGATAATTATTGTCTAATTGACTTTTTGCTATGCTTCGTTTTTGTTATGTTCTCTCAGACATGCTTTAAAGAAGGCTTTATAGAAATAAACAGGAGATTCCTATGAACAGAGTGTTTAAAACTGAATAGATGTTATTCTGATCTGAGCAGGAATGAATTGTGATGTTGTTATTTGCTGTTGCCTTTTAAAGCTGCAATCTGTAACTTTTTTTTGGTAAAAATCAGTTTATTGCACAGGTACATAACAGATCAGTGTTCAAAATGGTCTCCTTGCCTTATTCTGATTCTGAAGTTTAAGGAGCTTTCAGGTTAGATTTTGTTGCTAATGTCAGTTCGGCTTGGTTTGGTTTTAATATACGTAAAGTATGTAAAGTCACCTGCAATTCAAATCAAATTTCAAACAGAGATGGTAATCAGAGAGGCAAAAGTTATGGTTTGCAGCTTTAAAAAAAGTGTTACATTTCACAGTTTTGAGGATAAAAATTAAAAACTACTAAAAACGGAATCAAGTGAACAGAATTGTTTCTGAATTTCTACTTAAATTAATATCAGGTAAGTTAAAATGAATTAAATTAATTTACCTTGAAGCAAATGTAAGGGTCCTTACTGATGTTACACAATTACTTGAACATGTATAAGACTATTTCACCTATTAACATGTAAGTGGGCAAGGGAAAATACAATTTATGTCCTTTTTCGGCATCTTGTGTCACTATTACTCTACAAGAGGTCAATAATTAATATTTTAGCATGCTTTGGATAATTTCTGTAAAATTCGAAACACATAAGATCTCCATAGACTTGCATTAGTAAAGAGCAAATCCTTGTCTGATAATATGTCAGAAACAGCACTGCTAGGAATTCTAAGATCCTGTCTGTATTTTGCACCTTACATCAATACTTCTAGAGTCCTTCTCACCATTCAGAACTGGGTCGACAGCAATAGTTTATCTATAAGATAATACCTATAAGATTGGTATCAGTAAAGTATCATAAGGTGAGGCTTAGCAAACAATCAGTTGTTTTAATCTGTAGTATTCTTTCTCTATATTTACTTTTAAAGGAAACTGCACCCATCATCTTTATTGTATAGTTTCCTTGGGTCCGCAAATTCCCAGGAATGACTCGGATGCTGTGTTATGTGATTCAGAAAAGACTAACAGCACAGCTCTGGGAGGTTCAGGTTCTCCGCTTAGCTGTGCTGGTCTTAGCCGTTTGCTTGGATACTATGTAACACTACTGTGTTGTAACAGCTGTGTAAGAAACCTGCTTGAGGTGTATGTACATTGGCATGACATAGCTGTGCTATTCTGTGGAGATTTGGTGACTGCAAAAATTAAAGAATAAAGTGCTGTTCCTGCTGTCATAGTTTCCAACACTGATTCAACTTGTGATTGAAACCACTTAGAGCTATTAGACTACAGTGTTGATTTAAAGAAAATGTGTTATATGGCATTCGCACAAATGCATTAATTACAATGTACAAGCATTTTTATTTCATGAATACATGACAATATAAATAAATAAACTGAATGAGTTTTGTATCCAATGAACTAAAAGCATTTGTGTTTATTGTAATATCAGACATATCATTTGTAAACTTTTTCTAAAATTAAAATGCTGCCAGATGTTGTAAACCAGTGAAACCAGATACCAGTGATACAATGGCCAAAAGTAACTGGCTATATGTGCATGTAGATCAACAATTAAAACATATTTTAAAAAGTTTCCTGTGTAAATTATCACTAAGTCTACCTCAGACAGATTGACCAATTGATCACAAAATAAATTGTTGTGAACTGTTGCCTGAGAAATTATTGTTTGCAATAAAACATATATAAACATTTTGACTTCTCAAGACATTTTGTAATGTTTTTGCAGCACTTTTATGCCACAATAAACGTCTCTAAATTCTCTTTATTTGGGTTTTTTCTCAGCATTAAATTAATTCCATTCAAAATGTTGCGTGATCGACAGACCTAAAACAACATCAACTTTTACTGCCTGTTCATCAGCATTTCACACCAAGTGCATCAGACATCACAAGGTGACTCATTTCCACAGTATGAAGGATTTTAGAGAAGACAGCTGAATCACAGTTGAAGAACCAGTACTTAAGAATTCAGTGCAATTATAGCATACATACAATTTCTACTGTTAAGCACACCCAGAAAGAGTCATCCTGCCAGATGACTGCAATGCAGGAACTGCATGGACAGTAAAACTCAATTCCCCATGCATGGGTTTTTGAAGTCCAAATGCTCTCATCACATGCACAATTAACTCAGTCAGCGTGCAAGCTCTGTAAAGCCCCTATCATAACCATCGCTATAGCCCATGGCGATTATGGGGTCAAAGGTTACTAGGGCGTTCTATCTAGTCAGAGCATTAAACATGTGTTACTCTTTTCCACAGTCTGTCTGTCTGTTTTCACATTTGACAAATTAAGGTCATTTCTGTCATAGACGCCTTCAAGCAGTGTGAAGGTAATGATGTTTGTCAGTACTGTACCATTACTTTGTCCTGCCAGGTGTGTCCATAAAGTAAGGGTTGAAATTAAAGCGCTTATTTCAGCTATTGTTATTTGAGGCTGCCAAGCTGGTTGAACCTGGACTTTTTGGAGGTATTTTAGGTCATGCGTAACATCTTAAATCAAGATCTCCAGCTGTGGTTGTCATAAGGACTACATTTTTGTCATTATGCCAAATGAGCCAAAAACAAAACATCAACAGCAAAAACCACATCAACACAATGTTAACATACTTGATGACAAAAATGCAGTCATTTATGGACCATATTAGGTATTTTTAAAAACAAAGCATTTTTTGGGGGGCCAAAAAATATATTTTCCACAATTGACAGTGTGAATGAGGAGCAATATGACCATAATTGCTAAAAAACTTTTGCTGTGGGGGTCCTTATATGACTGCAAAGCAGATGCACAAAATACCTCTAAATGCTTGTACATACCTTAAACTGTATAGGGTCACAAATGTTTTTAACCACTGGCAATTTATCTTAAAAAATCTGCTATTATAAGAAGGATTCATTATGTTTGTTTCTAGTTTTGTATATATTTTATGAACACACATAATCAACAATGGGGTTTGGGATCTATGATTGCCGGCTATGGATCTGTGCCTGTAAGAAATGATCCCTTTACTATCTAGAATAATCTAAGCCCCATGTTGTTTCAAATTCCCCCTTTCCCCAGTCTCAGTGAGACCCAGCTTCCTCCTGTGCTTTCCACAGCCTGGAAAAGAGTGCTGCTAATGTATGTGTATCATGCCTGGAGGGCTAATCCAGCACCTCGTCTGCTTCTCTGTAAAAACAGTCAATGATGCATCAGACAACAAAACCAATGAGCTGTTTCTCCAGCACTGGAAGGCAGGACCGCCATGCACAGCAAGAGTAGCCGCTGTCAACAATGCTGCAATAATTAAATGCAATAAATTATACATGGCAAAGGAGTGGCACTGAGTGACAGGTGCAGTGAGAGGCATTGTGTCAGCTGATAGCGTAAGGGAGGTGAGCCAAGAACGGGCTTACACCATTTTTAACTGTTTTAGGAGGCCTTGCAGATGAACTGCATGTGGGTTTTAATGTGCCGCTTTGACATAAAGGAGACATGTAATGTGAGAGCCACGAGGAGGTGACCGTTGGGAGGCTGAACGTGGCGCTGAGAGGATTTTGGCATTAACAGGTTATGGGGGGGTTCTCATTATGAGGATAAAGCACTTTCGTAGGGCAGTGATTACACCTGACATTTTTACAGCCCTGGTGAGGGCAGGAATGTCACGGGAGGGTGGTAGTTATGGTCCACCCCACTGAAGGGAAGATGGTACCCATTGGCCCTTGACATGTTTGAACTTTCCTGTGTGAGCCAGGATACTTACCTGGCCAGGCAGGCGAATGAGTGAGTCTACTCTGCCCCTGGTGGTGAATACTGGTCATGCAACATTACTGTTGCATGAATCCCTACATGGTTACCTCATGCACGAAAAGGTCATTGAAGTATAGGAGAGCTGTGTGGTTTTCCTTAAACAGACATTCATCTACAGTTTTGAAAAATATGACCCACCTAAAATGTTACGTCTGGACTTTTCAGAAGGTATAATCTATAAATTGTTAGAATAATAAATATTAAGACTACTATTACAAAAACATTTTACATTCATAAATAGTAATATTAATATATTGTTAAAGAAGGGAACATTAGTATTTTAGTTTCTATAACATTTATTTTTAAATAAAAGATGATGGTTTGATTATTCTGCTGATTTTGTTTTGGTTTTCAGTCAGAGCACACTGAGGACAGAAAGTAATGTAATCATAACCACTTCCCTTCCCACATGACTGTATATTAGCAAATATAATGAAACAATAATGATGTAATGCCTGTGAACACAGACTGTGAATATTAAAGTTTACATCTTTAATTATGTAGATGTGTGGCTGCTGAAACTAAGATCAGTAAAGTTAAAGAGGCCATCATGTGTCTTTTTTGCGACTTTTTTCTCCATTTGTCACAGTTATGCAATGTGGAGTAAACACGCTGTTAAAAACGCAGGCAGGGCTTTCAGCAATCATAGGTTAACACTTTTTTCAATTCAACAACTTTGACATTTGTTTCGCACCTAAACCTCTCATGGTTCACAAACAACCACAACATGTCAACTTGCTGTGTTACAACTTCCTGTTGAGTCGCAGTGCATCTGACTCTTTACAGAAAGAAACAGTTAAAAAGACACACATTTCTCACACACATGCATGCATATACACATGCACACACCTACTATCTCACCCTCACTGTTTTTCCTGCTATGCTGGATGGCAGAATATGTGTCAGGTTTAGGAATGCTGATGCGGTTTGCACCCTGCCTGGCATGTGAATGAGAGCACGGCAGCCTGTATTGACTTCTTGTTCCTATTCAAGAGCAGCGTACAAGCCTGCACGCAGCGGGGACTGTTCTGTCATCACATGCTTCAACCAGACTTTGGGTGTCTGATGACAGGACTTCTGCTATTCGAGCGTACTGCTGTGTGCGTCTGCATGTGCATCTGCAAATGTGAAGCGAGTAGTGGGCGGCCAGTGCTTGCCAAATGTGCACCTTCTTGGTCTTGAGACATGCTTTACCACAGTCGGCAGTCTGTCAGATTACAGATTAGTGTGGTCCTTGTGTGTTAAAAGTAAACACATTTACACTTACACACTTAGTTAAAAAAATAGTTAAAAAAATATATATGTGAGAAAAAAAATGATGCTGGATTTTTCAAAATCTCTGCCTACTGTCTTATCAACAACGATTCTTGTTGGCCTAGGAAGAGAATTGAAAGAAGCAGCAGGGGTCTTGATCTCTACTGGGATTTCATACCAGGGCAGGTGTGTGTCGGTTTTGGGAATGGGGTAAGAGAGGTAATTTCATGTGCATTGAGCTCAGGCCACTGAGGTAAAACCATAAGCATATAGCGGGAGATAAATAAAGGACGATGTTCTGAAGGGTCTTGAATGAAGGGTCACAATGACTACGTTTATCAAGCACCAAAAAAATCCGATAACATGTAAAAAACATGTTTTTTGTCATTCACTGGCTATTTTTTCACCACTGAAGCTCACAAGTGTCATTCGTTCTGCATATTCAGACACGTGAGAATCAATGCCATTTTGAGACTGAATGCAAGTGCATATGAGATTTCAGAGGTTTGGCAGTTGAAGAAAATGAGTTTATAGAAATGTATGAAAAGAAAGTATGTTTGTGACTTATAACCGATGAGAGCATTAAACATTTGTCCTAAAAACCAACAAGCTGAGTCTACAAGCTACATTTACAAGTGGATATTGTGTTCTGATACTAGAGACAGGATGAACAGAATTGTTTTTTGTAGGAAAAAGAATTACAGCATTAGGGATTGGTCAGGTGTCTGCGAAACAGGTGTGTTTTGAGTTGTTTTTTGAAGCATGTGATGGTCTCAGCAGCTGGGGTGGAGGCTAGGAGTTCATTCCACCACAAAGGAACAGAGTAGGTGAAAGTTTTAGAGCATGATCTGGTACCTTGTTGTGGGGGAACAATTAGACGTCACTCATTAACTGACCGTGGGTGGCAGGAGGGGACATGTCTGGAGGAGTGACTTGAGGTAGGGGGGAGAGGTTCTGGTGACTGTCCTAAAGGCAAGTGTCAGAGAATTAAATTGGATGCGGGCGGCTACAGGTAGCCAGTAATGTAAGGTCAGTCTGAAGTTTCATAATACTTTAAAGAGACTTTTCTAATGTATATTATCCTTTGTTAATATACATTAAGCTCTGGAACTGTATGAAAAGAGCTGCGTAACGGTTCTTTACAAATTCTCCTGTATTTCACAAAAAATAGACCTTCAGTCTATCTGAAGGAAGTGGTTGTTGTTGCCTTAATTTCATGATCCTAATAATCATTTCATGCCAAAAACTGTTTTATTGATGTGATAATAAAACACACTGATAAATATTGTTTTACTAATGAAGACAGCAATGCATCACATATCCCCCATACCTCTATATTCTTTACCTGACATTGTTGCATTTGCATAGATCTGCATCTGCAGAGTCAGCTGTTACCTTTAACAACCAATGTACATGTACTCTGTGGCCCTTGTTTGCATTTGTAGAGAATGGTCTTCTTCTCACTCATTAACCTTTCCTAATACCCTGCATGTATTAATAATGATTCAAGAAAAAGGTCAACACATCCCAGCATGCCTTGCAGCATCAGCACACCCAACCCCAGCAATTTGCTTTCATGGTGTGGGAGACTGCCGTCGACCGCTCATTACAGGGAGGTGTGCAAATTCTCCACATGATGCCATGTGGTTGTGATTTTAGTGTTCCCCTGAAGAGAACAGATAGTGATTTAGAATGATGTTTGGATGTGCTGTTAACAAGACAGACTTATGTGTAAATACATCTGATTTGTTGTTTAGCGCAAACTGACAGGGAAACTCTGCGACTTGCCTCAGGTAGACATATTTCATAACCTTGGCATTTTGTAGGAAAGCCCAGGAGATGCAATCAGGTTAACTTAAACTAAAAAATACATACATTTTATTGTTTAATAATAAACAACTTTTATAAGTCATGTGGTTTAAAAAACTCTATTCCATGATCTCTTTCTATATTAGTCATGGAAACATGCGTGGCACAACATACAAAGGAGGAGTTTAATGACTTTTTTAGTGATTATTATGTCTGTTTTCACTGTGAAAATAAATAAAGACATATTTGAAGAGGTGACTGCCTCTATGGACATTATCACTGGTATGCTGTACACCCAGTAATAATTCTGGAATATCAGGCTTGCAAATACCTCTTAGCAATTTCTTAACTGACTTAACCAAAGTTATCACAGCACTTCACGATTATTGGCATGAAGTGGGGAAACTGGTATGACAGGAAATTCCTGTAGTGGTTTCCTCTGTTAAAATATATATTTGAGTTTGTCAACAGTCTTAACTGTTAGCACACTGACAGCACTGCATTGAATTACTCCCCAGAAAGTGAAAGATGTAAAAGAAAACAAAATGTCCAGTTCTGTCAGTGCAGTGTACTATTTCAGAGTTGTGGAATTGGAACGCTACTTCCATCAGATGACAAAGTAAAATCTGATTAGTTGATTTCTCTCACATGGCTCATGGAATACTATTGCTCTCGCTCATTTTAGGCGTGTCACTTAATTTGTTTGCAATCTCGGCTTATAATACAAGATAAACAGCGTGAGGTGAGCAATCAAATTAAGTCAAGCAATTTAAACAAAGGAAGGCGATCATTTTGCTTAATAAACCCTTTGTGCAAACCAGCCTATCAAAGCTTAGGGGGAGCTCTGCAAAACATGTAACGTAATGTTGTTTACACATGCTGCAGTCGCATAGACATCAGTCTTCTTGTCTGTAAAATGTGAGACTAAGACACAAATTAAAATGTTCATCTCATGAAACAGGTTATGTGATAGATTGATACCAGGGAACTTTACAGCTGCAACGTACCTGTTATCTAGCTGCTTCGGTCTTTAACTTTTTATCCAAAATTACTTTGAGCGCAGTAATTGCAGGGACAGTCTCCCAGGAGCAGCAGACATTTGCTTAGCTCAAGGGCACACTTGTGATAAAGTGAGATTGTGATCTCAGTATTTCTCCAGGTCCTGTTCCATCCCTGCTCAGGATTAAAACTGCAATGTGTGCGTAACACGACTTCTGTCATCTTAATGGACTCCTAAATTGTCAAAAATGCTTGCCTTTTTCCAGAGTTCCATAGCTATCAGGGTACCAATGGGCAAGGCATTTTTTAAAAATGTGGTGTACTTTTTTGAAAGGTTAGACAGGGCTAATATGTTTATTGCTTCATGCAGTTAGATATCTAATGCCTGCAGTGTTTTGAAACATGACTCTTACATGACACTGTACATGATGTCAGGCAGTGAATTTATCTTTACCATATTCTTTCATCTTTTTTTGTACAGTAATACAAACATGCATTATCAGGTCACCTACTGGTGATGTTCTCCAGATCTGTCTACAATCTGTGTGATTAGGTGGGTATTGTCTGGAATGTCACAATTTAGTCGCAGATTTTAAGTATGTGAGGACACGATGGCTGTGAGAAAATGTAATGTGAGCCAGTTCAAGGCTAAAAGGAAATAACAAACAGTCTGCAAATGTCACATTTTTTTCCACCTCTCACCAGGTGACTTGAGGACTGCTCTCTCTCTTTCTCTCTCTGCCTGTCTTTAAGAGAAAGGTTATTCCATTCACAGGTAAATTCCCCTCATTCTTTGCTTTATAAACAGGAACTGTTTATGATCTTATCCAATTAAAAGCTAGTTTCCGTTACACAGGACATTAGTGTTGTCTGTATTTAAACATCACTGTTTTATAAGCATGAGTAAAAATGAACTGCTTGTGGGTGTGGCATTTTGACATGATAACCTCCTGTGGAGATCAGCTCAGTGACTGTTGCAGTGCTCTTTATACAGTAAAAGTGCTTCTTTAAACCCATTCACATCTCACTTAAATTGTTTTTTATCTATAGGCTTGCATTTTTATCACTTGCTTGCATAACCAACCCCTCTGTGCTCTGCTTGGTACTGAAGCATCTCAAAACGTTTCTGTCTTTAGCTTAAAAATTGAGTCTGTTTAAAAATGAATGCTACATTTAATCTTTAAGGTCCCTACTTTGGCCTTTGAGAAGGTATGCATGTGTCTCAGCAGCTGTAATCAAAACTTGTGTTGGCGTCAATTGTCAGATCTAATTGTATATCCTGCTGGGACTTTCTAAGGTTAAATTAAACTTGTCCAGTCACTCTTAGTGACCTCCAGCTAGGCTGGTGTTTTTTTTAGGGTCATTAAGTCAAGTCTAGAGTGGGTTGTTTACCGTCACAATTTAACAAATGGTCAGCATAACCACCCTAACTGGACTTTAAATGCCACCAGCTGGGATATGGGGTCTGTAGGTAATGTAACCACCTTTATTTGCTGGGAATAAAAACATTAAAGGGACAGTTCGCCCAAATACGAAGAATCATGGTGTTTTGCTTATATAATGAAAGTGAATTGTGATCAAGGGCTCTCAAGCTTTCTGAGTTTATTAAATGACCATTGAAGCATATGACTTGTGTGCTATAGTCTACAGTGGAAGTTGACATTTGTTTACTACATAATTACAGAGTTTATGCAAATGGTTTGTGGAAAGCAATTTCTTCATTACTCAATGAAGGTAAACCATTTGCATATTTTTCATGGCAGATATTGTATGGTAAATAGCAAATACACAATGTATAAATTGATGCACCTAAAATAAATAAAATAATGAGGAAATACTCTTTAAGGATTTTCAAAAGAGTGATAAACAGTATATATAGAGAACAAAAACTCTTGTTTCGGTTGGTTGGAGACAATCCTATCCTTTGTGGGGTTGAACTGAATGCATTTTGAGTTTTAATTACAACATTTATGAGGCAAAGACAATTCCAGCGTCACACACAGAGGATATGTTGAGTTTTTGTAAATGATTTATGGAAAGCAAATGCCATAAATCTTGCAGGCCTGCTTTGATTGATTAGCATATGTTGCTAGGTTACTTCTCAAAAACAGATGCTTTAAAGCAACTTATAGTGCACCAATTGTGGAGATGGATAGAATTCTTGCTTGAGGGCAAAATCTTGATAGGTAAATGAGAAGGTGAACCCAGCAGCTTTTCTTTCATAGATTGCACCAATCTGGATTTGAAGCTGCTTCACCAGCCTATAAATATCTTTCTTTTTTATCATTTTTCATCTAATCTTTATTCCACATATCCATTTAACAGCTGTTAAATTTAGTAGATTTTAGCATATATTCAAATCTGCTATGCTATGGCATTCTGAGGTACCAGGTTTAAATATTAGTTCCAAGTTAGAAACAAAATAATTTCACGAGTTCGCACTAACATGCAATCGCAAATGATCACTGATGCGTATTTGGCGTGCTGTCCGGGGGGAGGGCTCCGAGCTCGGAATTTGGCCCGAACCCAGACTACTCCCCCCGTCCTTGACTGAGGTAGATACCAGCTAAGAGTGAGGTGATGGGGTGGTGGAGGGATGCTGCGAGACTGTCATGTGACGGAGGTGAGGGACGGCTATATATATGCGTCGTTGCATGCTGATTGGTTGGATTACATGACCGTGCTCCTCCCGAACTTAGTTAATAAAACTTCATTAAAAGAAAAAGTCCCCGTGTAGAAACATAAGGATGGGTGTTGCTCAGGAGGAATATGAGAATAATGATTTGTGATGCTAGTCGCCTGGTATCAAACCTGCTGTATTTGATCCTGGAGGACCAGTGTTCTGCAGAGTTTAGCTCCAAACCTAATTAAACACACCTGAACTATCTAATTAAGGACTTAGTAGCAGATTAGAAACTTCTATTCAGGTGTTTTGAGGCAAGTTTAAGCTAAACTCTGGCACTGGGTTACCAGATGTTCAGATATGAATTATTATAGGAAAAATTCATTCCTGCTCAGCCCAGCACAGCAGAATTCCATGTACATGGTTGCTCTGGGCATTAGTGTGCAAAATCAAAACAGCAAAGGCATGTTCGGTCATCACAGTCACTTTTCATTTGCAATTGGCACTCTTCTATGCAGTACATACTTTTATTGTTCCAACATAATGACCTGCTGTCAGTAAATGCTAATATTGAATCTTGATAACTGTTATGAAATTAAAGCTATATACAATGTACTTCTCTCAAGGAAATCTTATTATGGCAGAATGTGTCTATGTTAGGATATCCAGCATCATAATATTAAAGAAATATGTGTGCCCAATGTTTATATCTATTTATACACAGGCAATAGAATAAAATCATATGGTCCATAACCAAAGCAAAGAGGCTGTTACACTGAAGACATATTTTTCGTTTTGTCAGGTTGTAAGTGGAAATAATAAAAAAATAGAATTAGCCCATGTTTCCTTTAAGGTTGCCAAAGCTACAGTGGTAAAAGATCTGGTCATTATGAGGAACTGAGTGTACTGCGCAGCTGGCTGGTTAAAAGCATACAGTACCATGGCAGGGCTTGATGTCCTATAGGCATCTGCTATTCATCTTTTCCTACTGGATAATCAGAGTCGAACAGCCCGCAACACTGGATGACCTGCAGCTGAACCTGACCGTCTGACAGATCTCTGTAACAGAATCTTTCATTTGAGGCTTTTAATGTATTTCATTCCGGATCACAAATCGATCGTTCTGCAGGATCAAGTTATGTCGAACTGATCTTTAGTCCCTTTGTGTGAAGAGAATAGGGGGTGAGCCAATTGTTGGCTTGCAGTTAAAATCTAATTGCAGTCTGGAATAAACAATTCAGACAATCTTATTTGTTGTTTTCTTTGCAAGTGGTGTGTATCTGTTTGCAGGAATGTATTAAAAGTGCTATTGCAGCATTATCTGCCCCTTCACATGGGGCCCCAGCCAGGGTTTTTTGCCCAATATATCTGAGCTGGCATACTGGCGAGGGCTCTGGAAGGTCATTCATTCTGACTTTATCAGTGCCAGAGGGCTGCTGCCAAGACTTGGTGATACAGTCTCAGCAAAGCTTAGCAATGAGCTCTTTCCTCATGCAAACCCTACCCACTGCATGTTAGCATGCTACACTACACTCTCTAACTTCAGCGAAACCTGTGAAAAAGAGAGGTTTGATGGTGTAACCAAAGCCCACCGCAGAGAGGATGTGCTCAGTTCAACTTGGGGTTTGCTCCCCGGTGGCCCCGAAGATCAAAGCATGTGTCCTGTTCACCTTGCATGTGAAATCAGCAGCGGGCCCGCACCAAACTGCTGGTTGACACCTTGGCTCTGGACAGCCATTATGACTGGCTGCAGCTCAAGCAGGATAGAACTGAGCTTTGAGTAGGTATTTGTATCATTTGGCTCAACTGCCAACTAAAGGCCAAATTTTAAGGATGTATATGTGTTAATGTGTGGTTTCTGCTGGGTTGAAAGAGGGGAAGAATTTTATTAAATTGCTCTAGACCAGACTTAACCATCTAACTACCTCCAAACAATTACCTATAGTTTAAGGGGTGTACCAATCATATTTAGTTTACACCCTATTTATTTACATTAATTAGGTACTGACCTTGTTTAGTTTTTCAGACAATCAGCTCATGGACCATTTAAAATTGTACACAGACCACTGTTGAGAACCACTGCTGTAGACTGTACACTTAGCCTTTAGTTTGTATACTTAAATGCTGAATTCCCAAGCAGATGTTTTGAGTGGGAACCTGAAATGTTTAGCATACTGAAGCATTTATGCAAGACACACCTAAGCTTTGCTGTCCCGAGGCAATAATAATACTAAACTCTTGTTAAAGGGAGGTTATGATGGAAGTCAGCATTTTCATTGAGAGGAAAAATGTTAATTAGACACAGCTGAACAGACCCCACCACCCGCACACACACAGCTCATAATCCAATCCTGGCTTATAAACATTGCTGGCAGTTTCTGCACCATCTTCCTGGGTGGCCAGTCGGTCAGTCTGTGAGAAGGTTTGAAGAGTAAAAGAGCACAACTGTTATTCTTGGGTTCTGGCTGCAGACACACACTGCTCTCACCACCTAAATAAGAGCTGTGGTCCGGTTGATATCCGGTCAAATGAAAAACATTTGGAGAATGTTTAGTCTTGATTTAATAGGGACTTTTTAATCAAGTTGCTCGCTTTAGTGTAAAGCTGCAGTCACAAGTTAAACCGGGGCACATGTCATCCTGCTGGCAAACAGATGTGTTTGATGTTTGTTTAAATACTCGTAGGTCAAAGCTGTTGTTATTTTTTAAGACTTTTTTGCTGTCAGTTCTGGTCATGTTGAATAAAGGGCGTATTTATTAAGCTGCTCCCCAGAGACATAGGGTTGGTTTTGGTATGGAGTGGAGATCTAAGGATCCCGTTCAGCTAGTCGATGGTGACTTTAAATTCTGAAGTGCTTGCTCTTTAGACCACTTGTGGTGTGGCTGTATGTTATGAAATCATGCTGAGAGGACATTTTTTATAGTCAGTTCTATGCCAGTTTTCCCCCACTCTTTAGGGGAAAACAGTGTGTGTGTAAATGAATAAAGTAGTATTGCTCTATACACTGACTGGGTGGTCAAAAAAGATTTTCATACTCTGTCAAAATGTTCTTCAAATATTTATGTCAGGGTATTTCTGTCTTAAAGCAAATTTTCCTACAACCATAGGCGTAACCCTAAGGCCTTATTATAAAGGCAGATGGTTTTAAATGTATGTTTAGCATACAGGTCAGGCAAGGCAAATATAAGTTATTTGATTATCATTGGAAGGGCATTCAAGAGTTGGTAAAATAAAGTCAAGGTTGGCAGAGTTAGTGATGTCAGTTACTGACCTCAGTGATGTGAAAGACTGTACATCATCATAATATTACCATTTCAACTGACATTAATCTGGCATAATTGTGTGTTTTGTGTCTGATGTGGCCTTTTGCATTTATTAGCATCTCTGCTAAACCAGGGTCAAGGTCAGCAATCTGTTACCTATAACTTTATAGCACCTGATAAAACCGACACAGACACATTCATCCATAAAAATACATGACCTAAATGCTGCTGTTTTTTCTTTATGGGCAGTCAGTTCTGAAACAGTTCTGAAGAAATATTTCACACAACAAAAAGTGATAAATAGAGACTCTTCCTTCCTCTGGTGAGGTTCAGTTCTTGAATGGACATCATGACATGTTTTGTAAAAGTGTCTTTGATTTACACAATAGTTCATTTATGTAAGGGACAAAATGTCATGGTTTATTGGGGATACAACTTCAAAACATTGAGTCCACAAAAATCTAATGGAGAAAACGTTTTTGTCCATATAATGATGTAGCTACAGCATCTGTCAGCGGGGGATAACTGCAAAAGCTATTCATTCTAAATCTGCCCCCTTGGATAAAATGTCTACTACCAGCAAGATGTATACACACCCTGATCTAATGGCCAGTAGCACATGGCCTTGTTCTAAATGGATTTTCAGCAGCACTGGTCCTTGTGTAGATTACATGTGTCTTGGTTTTTACCATTTGTCCCAATATGGTGATTCATGTTTTTAATTGATTTAACTTCTTGGAAGGTGCTCCATAACCTTCTTCACCCTGATCTGTTATTGATTTGCTCACATGCTATGGGGCGGATGAAATAAATCTAAAAGATGATCTGCTTTGATTCCCTTCTTTTTCATATCCCAGAAAAAAAGCATTAAAAGTTCAAAGAAATAGTTATGAAACCAATGGTTAGTTTTAAAAGAAGTACATCTACCACTTTATCTTTCATAAAGTTTCTTTGTGGTGACTTAAAAGTGACGACATGTTTGATTAGAATAATTAGGTCTGTAACTGTGTTTACATCCAGCCCAGATCATCAACAAAGCTTTGATAAGATTTTCCTGATTTATTGCAGTGTTTATAGAGTGCTGCACAGATTTGCAGTTTCTCTGGGATAGGAAGTTGATACTCCCAGCCACTCTTTTCCTCACTCCCTCCATCCCATGCCATCATCTGGTGCTGCTGTATCAGGCCCATCATGAAACCATTACTGGTGTTTATTTTCCATGGAACACAAAATCTGATTTTTAAAGAATCTTCATGCACCTCTTTTCCATATAAAGGCAGTTCATCCTGACTAAAACTGACACGAAACACTATAAAACTCCAGGCTTATGCTCTGTATTTCAAATCTTTTGAAGCAAAAGACTTGTGGCAGTCATGGCCTAATGATTAGAGTCAGACTTGTAACCTGTGGGTTTGATAAAAATAAAATTACTTTAAAATAATAAATTCATTTTTTGTTATAATTTGTAAAAAAACAAGACATTAGATGGATTCTGATGTTTTAATACCTTATAAGAGTGCATAGGTTTTGATTTAACAGCTCGGTGGAGGCAATGGTTTTTTTTTGCACATGTGGCCATGACATATTCACACAACTACGATTATTGCACTCAGAGAACCTGCCAGTAGAAATGGGCTACCTCTCCTGTTGTCTGCTCTCTTTATGTATTATGTTAATAAGTGATTAACTCAGTTTCGTGGCTAGCCTGGGTGTTGTGATGTAGGCAGACACTCTGAATGCATAGATTTATGAAGACTCAGTCCCATGTAAATAGGATGTATAGAGAGTATCAGAGAATGCAAAGCATGCTTAGGGTTTGTAAGAACAATGCCATTTTAATTCGGACTAGACAGGACCACCCACTGACTTTCGCCGATTACCTCGGGCTATTTCACTATGGTAGCAGGAGGAGGATTGTGCGCATATGGTTTTATGTAAATAGTCATTTTCCCTTTGACAATACCTTAAAGTCTCAGGTCCTGTATTTGCATGGACATACAGATGGGCTGTGCTGGAAATCCTTCATGTTACATATAATTAGTTTATCCTCCTTTCCAACCTAATATCTAAACTGTCTAGTTTGTAATTAGGTTGATATACATGGTTGGGCTTCTGCAAAAAGCACATTACAATGTAATGTAAAATGTAACTCTAAAAATATGTCTAATTTTTTAGAATGGCAATTTTCAAAATCACATTTACCTAATGTTTTCCAAAAATATAAGGTTTGCCTTTAGAGTTAGGGTCTGCGATTTAGTCTCGTAACTATAAATACCTTAACAATTACATAGACCTCTGTAATATACTGATCCTTGAGTCCCAACACTGCCTTACATGTGTGTGTTTGGCCCTAGTGCTGGTGAATAGAGTTATACTCACTCCCTTAAGACTCCCCGTAGAGATTAGAATTTAAGACACTTTTTAAGGTAGCTATTAAATTCCTGCAGGAGCTTGGAAGAGTAATTTAAAAGGCAGCAGTGGCAGAAATCTAGGCTTTCCTGGAGGTACCTGCTCCTTTTAATCAATGAAGAAACATGACTACACATTGAGTAGATGTCAGAGTCTTGTTCTGTGACTTCAATATTTTGGGAAAAATGTTTTACTATAGATACCAATTACCACTTTCAACAGGAACTCCATATTAAGCTTTTAGCACAACAGGTTAAGAGCTATAACCTTTTGATAGCTTTTGAAACTTTTAAGTTTACGTCAATCTATGTGTTATGGTTAGCGTTCACGGGACTTGGACAGGGAGCAGGACGCTGGAATAAATAGCAAAAGGTATTAATTGTAGAAAGAAACAAACAAACACTAACCATATAAATGAAAGTAATGGGCGACAACAGGTGCACAGTAACGAAGATAATCCGAATAAGCCAGTGGCATACAGAGAACAAGACCTCGAAGGCATACACAATAATCCACACACAAACCATTACCAACAAACTAAACATCTAAATGGGGAACTTAGATAGTGTGACTAATCAGGGAGACAACAGGTGACGATCATTAGTAACAGGAAGTGAGAGAAGACAAATCGTGACCAAACAGACCATTTCAAAATAAAAGTCTGTGCACGTAACACTATGTAACTAAGACATAATTCCACTAGCTCAACTTGATTTTTTTACGTTTTTGTACCATCTCTTTAGGTGAAATATCTTCCTTTTCTGTTGAAGGTCACAGATTAAGTTTGAAACAGATGTGGCAGACTAATACCACTCTGACTTTCTATCCGATTCCGTGACATGGATAAAAAACAGGAGACAATTGTAATAGAGACTTGGCCATTACTGTTATTCAACATCTATAGCTGTTTGTTTAGAAGGTTCTAGAACAGGTCCCCAGTTAAAATTGAAAAATTTGTTTTTTTTTATACATTTATACATTTTAATGATTTTTTTTCTTTTTTATAAATGGAAATGTATTTATATTTAAACATGTAACTGTCACTGTAAACCTTTCCATATTATCAAAGACTGTGACTACAGTTGAAACAGGCAAGAATTTGTTGGAAACTATACATTTATTTAGGACCTTTAGGACAAAGTCAAGAACGACACCCTCAGACTCAAACCTCCTTTTTAAAATAAAAAAGTACATTGTTACATTTACTTTTTTTTCAAAATCATTTGCTTTCACTCGCCATTGCAAATTTGTTTTATTTGTTTCAATCAACAAAAGCATACAGTAGACAGGGGCTTTCAGGCTCCAAAATGCAGCATATTTTTGGGTGAACTGCTACTTTATCTTACTAGACTCATGGGATTATGAAATATTTAAAACTCAAATATTAGTCTGAAAGTGATCTGGGAGATATTCAACAAAGATACGCCATTATCCTCTGTTTGCAAATCCGTATCGAAGGAAATGAAGAAAAATAGCTGTTTTTTTGTGGATCACCGTAAGACTCTTTCTTGCTCTCTCAGTTCAAACGGCAATAATTGAAGACAACAAACTCTCTCGTATGGATTGTCAGGCCCTTTTGTACAGTTCAGTATTTTCACTTCAAATGTTGCATAGCCCTTTCTGTGTCTCTGCATAGCAAAAGACTTGTTAACATGGCTATACTAACCTGTGATCTTACACTGGTATGATCTGTCATCGGTAAGCGGCATTCAGAAAGTTTAAAGCTGTGTTGCAGCAGATATATCTGCTCTTACATGACTATCTGTCACTTTTATTGATATAAAGTTATTTAAAAAAAAAAGACCACACAAGTTCCTGCCAGCTCGAGACTTACATCAAGAAGATTTGCATATTCATTCTGTGCTTTTTTGCAAACCCCATGTCACAAACACCACTCCACTTTTTGCTTCCTCTTAGCATCCTGTCGCTTTCTGAGAGAGATTGGTGGCTTACTTTCAACAGCGC